>JAGFMF010011673.1:9215193-9290235 GCA_019455555.1 Galemys pyrenaicus | reverse complement strand
TCATAATCAGGGAAATGCAAATCAAGACCACAATGAGGTACCACCTTACACTGGTAAGAATGGCACACATCAAAAAAACCAACAACAACAAATGCTGGCAAGGATGTGGAAAAAAGGAACCCAAGTACACTGCTAGTGGGAATGCAAGCTAATCCAACCATTATGGAAGGCTGTATGGAGGTTCCTCAGTCTACTAGAAATGGAACTACCACATGACCCGGCAATCCCGCTCCTAAGAATCTACCCAAAGGACACAAAAACACTGATCCAAAAGAGCACCTGTACTCCTATGTTCATTGCAGCACTATTTGTAATTGGTAAGACCTGGAAACAATCCAAATGCCCAAAAGTAGATGACTGGATCAAGAAGATGTGGTACATATACACAAAGGAATATTATTCGGTAATAAAAAATGAGAAACTAGGGAGAGTTATAGAAACATGGATGGAACTAGAAGGAATTATACCCAGTGAAACAAGTCAGAAGGCAAGAGAAACATATCAGATGGCTTCACACTTAGGAGGAATATGAAAGAGCAATAACAACAACAAAACAAAGAAAAATAAGCTCAAGGAATTGGGCAGTTATAACCAAAAGCAAACAAAAAACTCAACAAGACCAAAAAGCCAAGATAAACCAGAGACAGTGGAGGGGAAGGGAAGGAGAGGAGGGCAAAAACAGGGATGAGGGCAGAAAGAGCACAAGGGACTGAGGTGATGGTGCACGGGTGGAATGGTGGTGGGTACTCCCTGGGGAATACAAATGATGTCAAATATAATTAATTAAATAAAAATAAATAAATAATACTGTATCATACATTTGAACCTTTCTGGGAGGTTGTTGTCAGCATAACTAAGCCTGTGGAACAATAGATGTGCTAACTAACTTGATTGTAATAATCATTTCACAATGTATATGGATATCAAATAGTCACATAGTACACCTTAAATAAATACAATTATCATTGCCAATTATACCTCAACAAAACAAAAGAAACAGAAAAAGCAAGCCCTGGTCCAAAGGTGGCCAATATAAGCACTTGTGATCTATTCTTGATCAGCTCTTCATTCTTTACGAACAATTGGGTTTTTAATGTTGAAAACAATGGATTCTGACTAGTGAGTTAAATGTCATCCATAAGCTGTCAATGGTACATTAAAAGAGTTCAAGATTTGTGGGTAAGAGAAAGTATCTTAGACACACTCTTTGATTCTGTAAGAAAGGTGTGGAGCTTTTACCCTTACGGATGGCCCTGGGTCTTGTCCCCAACCGTCTGTTTCTATTAGATTATACAAGGGCATTTTGTTGCCTGAGGTTAGCAGTATCCTGTTCATACAATAGAGAAGTTTTTTCATTCAAGGGGGTACTTGGGCATCTAGACAGACAGCAAGCAAACTGGGCATCATCAGATTTTTTATTAGTCACCTAAATTAGGACTGCTGATAAATGTTTAATAACTATCTCTGTGTGAGATAAATTTGGGCTAAAGAGGAGGCAGCCAACTCTCGATCACTTTCAATTTCTTTGTGGCTGCAGTGACCGAGAAGGACCCAGGACTCTGTGGACCTGACTGTGATGACTTGCCTTATGTCTGGCTATTCTGGCTCATTACCAGGTCTAAGAGGATAGGACCTTTTATAAACAAATCAGAAGAGCAAAATACATTTTGCAATGTGTGGCCAAAATACTGGGCTTGCCAGAATAGCTGCATGAAGATGGCCCAGGAGTGCACTGGAGAAAATATAAACAGACATATGAAGCATAAATAAGTATGAGAAAACATTTGCTAAGAAAATATTGAATTTTCATGTCATTTTACTTAGATGGAAAGTTGGCAAGTAACAAAACAGCAAGTTTGTCATACAGCAACATCTTTTTAATGGAAATAATTTTTCCTTTGCATTTTTATTTTCTATAATTTAAGTCTCTGCTTCCATAATAATTATAGATTTTTTTTATGAATACAGGAAAGGGAAGAGACACTTACATTATTGAATTCCTTATAAAGTTATCCCACATCTGGGGTTCTGTCATCTATGCTGCTTTGCTTCTTTACTTTTGTGTCAGCAGGGTATGAAGTGCAGCATGTATAAAAAATGAAAAAGCAGGGAAAAGCCCTCCAAGTATAGATGTGTGATAATTATCTGTTAAGTTGAATTAAGTGAAGCCCAAAATTCCTTCCCTCTGGTGCTTATTGTCTTCGTCTCTCATCAGGAAGGAACTTGAACTTCTTGCAAGAGCCAAGAGCCACGCTGAAAGCTGATTATTTCAGGACAATGGTTTGTTAAGTCCTGCATCTCACTTTCCTTTGACCAACCAGAAGTTGACAGTTAATCACTGTGGCGATAGGTGTTGTTCTGAAGTTCCTCTGTCCACCTCTGTAGCCACACATGGCTACTGAGCCCTTGAAACATGGCCCACCTGAACTGAGATGTGCACTAAATATAAATACACAATGGGTTTCAAAAACTTAGTGAGGAAAAAAGAAGATATCTGTTATGATAGCTGTATTGAGGACAAGGTAAAATAACATTTTAAAATAGTGGGTCAAATAAAGAATATTTAAAGTTAAGTTCACCTGTTTCTTTTTCCTTTACTGTAAATATTAGGAAATTTTCATAACATGAAAAATTTGCATTTGCAGCTTGTACCATATTTCTTCTGGACAGCAATGCTGTAAAGAGTTTCCACTGGAAAAGCAGCTGGTAAGATGAAGCTGGGATTATTTATGCTTTGGCACTCTGTTGGCACTTGGCCCTGGTCATCCAGGGTTCCTGCTAAGACGCTCCTTCTGGACCTGTCTAACTAAGGCCAGGTATAAAGTCCTCCCTACTGTTAAGCCTCTGCTCTGTGCCAGGTGACAGCCAGTGAACCTGGTAAATTAATCTTTATGAGTGAGTGGAAGATAGTGGTGGATTAATGAGTGATTCTCTCTCTGTCCTGTGGTTCTGAAATTCCACATTGTCTTTCTGGATATACATAATGATTTGTTGCTCATTCACTCAACAAAGACCTTCTGATTACAAATCTGTATGAATTAGTCTGGGTCGGCGGGGAGGGGGAGAATTTCAATTCATGGAGCAAGATTCTAGAGGAGTAGAGTACAGGTACATATAAATAAGTGGATGTGAAATCAGGGAGGATAATATAATTAATACTCAGAAAGGCCCTAGGATCCTTCCTAGTGGGGATAGAGTTTGAGAAGCATTTTGAAAAGTAAGTGAGGGATCTTTAGGGGCAAAGGGCGGAAAGAACCCCTATCCAAGGAAACAGCACACACAAAAGCACAAGCAGGGCATATCTTCGCTCTGGACAGGAATTTCAAACATGTTGGCATTTCTCAGCAACCAGCTCATTTAAGGAAATTCTTTCATCTCCTGATTCTGGGGACAAAAGAGAAAGAGGCAACATCATTGATGATAAAAAGGTTATTTCTGCGCTAGCATTAGAATTGGGGGTGATTCACCATTGAACTAAGCCTTCAAGGTTCTAACTACCATGCTAATTAAATCAGGAAACTCCAGGGAAAGTGGTGAGTAACTTCATTGGAGGTACTTGAATACCCTGAAATAGAATAATCCTTTGTTTCTGACTTTAAAAAAGGCAGGGAAGGGGGAAGAACCCCACTCCTTATATTAGACAGTGCTTTAAGCAGTAGTCACTTGACTCATATTGAATCCGTTACAGTTGTGTCTGGGACACTATGTACTTTTGGTCTCAAGGTCAGAAGTTGCTGGCAGCTGCAGCGAGTGGACTGTCCACGGCAGTCATGCCCAGGGCACTTGTGTGAGCGCTGCTGTGGATTAGGGGCAGGCGCTCACCAGATGCTGGGCAATGCCCTCTCATCTGCTGGCCACCTTTTTTTGGTTAAATTGGTATTCCTTGGGGGTCTTCAAGCCTAGGTCTAATTTGGTCATGCCCACCCCCTTCCTTTGAAATAAAAAATTTCTTAGAAAAGAGTTTAATTACTCCCCTTCAAGTTTTCATTTGAAAAAAACCTGTCTATTAGAAAAGTTAAATGAGTTGTATAATAAATACCTGAATGCCCTTTTACCAGTCGCTAATATTGTTAACATTGTGGACATATTCTCTGTCCATCTTGAAAATCAGAGATACTGCAACACAGTTTCTCAGAATTACAGACTATGTCTCTGGAGAGCAGGTGCATTCCACTACATAGTAACATTGGCTACAGCTAAGATATCACCTTTATAGCTATATCATCAAAGTTCCCACACTGCCTTTGGTTGACGTGCTTTTTGAACCTCTATTAAGAGCAACCCTTTGGCTTTCTGGTTGATTTGGTCTCCTACGACACTGAACATCAGGTCATGACACTTTTTTGAAGAGTCCTGTGATCTTTCTTGCAGTGCACCCATCTTCTGGATTTGTCTGATGAACGTTGATGGTTAGACCACATGGCACATTTTGGTGAAACATCATCAGCTTGGAGATATGTGTTCTTCCCACTGTGTCTCTCAGCAAGAGACTCGAGGGGTCAGTGTGTGAGGGGTATAGACTTCTAGGATTTCTATGCTTAAAAATCTCCCTGGATGGGAGAGAACACTGAAGAGAGTCACCTGCATGGCCCAGATGGGGTGAATAAGACATGTGAGAGACTGTGTTTGTCCAGTTCTTTCTTAATATAGGAAAATGAAAAGAATGTTCCATCCTGCCAGGCAGGGAAAGAAGTTTGCTCCCTCTCCTCTCACCAGCCCCCCATCCCGTAATTCAGGTTGCTAATTTGATATTAATATTATGTGAATCACCCTCTTGCTGGCTGACTAGCTCATATTAATGAAATATTTCACCTAGCACACACTCTACCGACACTAGTGCTGGCCAGGGCTTTCTCTCTCCCCCCAGGGAGCTGTTTGCTTCCCTTGCACATGTGGAGTTGAACTTTTCCTCTCCCCTTTCGTTCTGCTTAGTAAGCAGACCCTGACTAGCAGGACACCTGCATCCTATTCACTCTGCAACCCGAGCCAGACTGGAAAGAAGCTGGTCTGCAGCCGTCGCCAGGCCGGGCAGGCGCAGCATGGAAGCCCCAGGGCTGCTTTTATCCTCCTCCTTTCCTATCAAGGGAGGTGACTGGGAGGTTTCAGAGACTGAGGTTGCTTCAGTAGATAATGATCCTTATTGTTTGTTGATGGATGTAACTGGTCACTGATGGGGTGTGTCAAGCACCCCTTGCTTCCTTGTCACTTCCCCATCAGTTGAACAAAATTTAATTCTGAGGCTCTAACAGGCAGACTTTGTAATGAAAAAAATATAAAAACACATTATTTCCAAGTTCAGCATTTTTGACATTTACATCCTCAGAGAATTAATACAGCACTTAGCAAAAGCAGTGGCTGTTTCTTCAACACTAACTACCAGCCTGAGAATGGAATTATCAACACTGACTTCAAATATCAGGTATCCTGTGGTCATTCACAGTAGATACAGGCTCAGAGTTTGCACATGAGCACCTGCCAGACAAGTCTACAACCTGTTACATTATTTCTGCTATTTCAAGTTGTTGCAGGGAGCTTCTTAACAGGAGAATTAACAATGAGGAGCGCATTGCCCTGATCCTACTTGTTTTTTCAAATATCAGCATCTAGGCCACACTTTTCATGCCTTTCTCAAGCTGGGCTTGAATGGTGACACAGCTGATCAGCCTGGGGTAGCCATTCCCCACCTAGGGGCTGAGCGGTTGGGTCCTGTCCATGTGTGGACATGCACTTTTCACTTGAGCTACTAAACAATGCTAATGTTTATTTACTGAGCACACGTTGGGTTCTGGACACCATGCTGAGTGTTTTACAGACAGTCTCATTATTCTCTGTCTTTTGAGGTAGTTAGCAAATAGGAGACTAAAAGTAAAAATACTTTCCATCAGTCGGTAGATGAAAACACAAAATCTGGTCTATGCATACGATGAAATATTTTTCAACCTCAGAAAAGAAAAGAATTCTGATCCAGGCTACAAAATGGATGAAACATTATGCTGAGTAAAACAAGCCAGTTCCCCAGAGACAAATACTGTACAATTCCTCTCCTAGGAGGTGGCTAGTCATCAGATTCATAGACACAGAAAACAGAGGGTGATTGGAAAGGCTGGGGTAGGGGATTTGGGATTCAGTACTTAGCAGGAACTGATTTCACCTGGGAGAGATGAAAAGTTCTGGCGATGGAGGGCAGTGAGGATCAAACATCAGTGTGACTGTACTTAGCGCTGCAGAGCGTTTTGAAATGGCTAAATGGTAATTTTGATGTAATATATATTTTGTCTCAATAAAAAAAAGATTATGTGAGAAAATGGATACCACAAAGAGACTTTCTTATTTGATATTTTGGGAACTCCTATTCAAAAATTCTTTTTTCGTTGATACTCTATTGTCTGTATATGTAACACTTTTAAAGACTAGAAATGGTTTTCTGTGACTCGTCTATAAAATATTGTCCCCAATGGCCTAAACAAAGGACGTTTCCCTCTTCTATCTGTCATTGTATATTTAATTTGCCTCTAAAGTCATAGGGTAACTCTCTGAAGCCCTCCTGAATCTCTCTCTCTTGGATTTACTACCACTCCCTGCTTAGGAATTCTCAAGAAAAAGGTTCCAAACTGGCTGGACTGAGTTACCTGGCCTGGCGCCCACGACTGCTGGGCTTGTGCATCTGTAGCTGTGGAATCCTTCCTACTCCAGATGCTACAGATGCAGAATGGCTCAGTCAGCCCTGCTGAGAATGAGTGATGGCTTTTATCATCGTGATGTGGGTATTTCAAACATGGTGCAGAGGCACTTCTTGGACATTTTCCACAATAAAGAACATTCTTGAAATAGAATACCTTAATCATTGCCAAAAGCTGCTGATCTCTTCAGAGATATTTTCCACTTTACATAGGTGATAATGAATTGTTAATCATTGGTAATTTGTTAATGCCCTTTACTATCTTCCAGTTCTCTCAATTAAGGTATGTGATTTCCACAACTTAATGGGGTGGACTATGCCCTATTTTTTTATATAAATTTTTAAAATTTACATATATTTGACATCAGTTGTAATCCCCATGTATTCCCCATCACTGTAACACCAGTGCACCATCACCTCAGTCCCCCGTGCTCCCGTCTGCTCTCTACCCTTTCCCTCTTCCCTCCCCACCAGTGTCCCCAGTTTGTCTTTGTCTTTTCATTTTTGGTTTTTGTTTCTTTCTTGTTATTATTATTATTGTTCTTATTCCTTTCCTTGATCTTTATTTGGTTCCCTTATATTCCTCCTAGGGGAGGAACCATCCGGTATTTTTCTTTTGCCTTCTGACTTATTTCGCTTAGCATAATCCCTTCCAGTTCCATCCATGTTCCTATGAATGCGTCTAGTTTTTCATTTTTGATTGCTGAGTAGTGTTCCATCATGTATATGTACCACAGCTTCCCGATCCACTCATCTGTTTTTGGGCATTTAGGTTGTTTCCAGGTCTTACCTATTGTAAAGAGTGCTGCTATAAACATAGGGGTGCAGGTATTCTTTTGCATCAGAGTTTTTGTGTCTTTTGGGTATATTCCTAGGAGTGGGATTGCTGGATCATATGGAAGTTCCACTATGAGATACCACCTCACACCAGTGAGAATGGCACATATTAAAAAAAGTAGCAACAACAAATTTTGGCGAGGATGTGGAGAAAAAGGAACTCTCTTACACTGCTGGTGGGAATGCAAGCTGGTCCAACCATTATGGAAAGCAGTATGGGGGTTCCTCAATCTACTAAGAATGGACTATGCCCTATTTTTACCTTTTGGGGAGATGAGGAAGATAAGACCAAAGAGATAGATTTGCCTGAGGCCATGGTTTTCATTTGCTCAAGGCCATGGCTCAAGTCTTGTGAAAACACGGTTTGCTGGACTCCACACCCCTAACTACTTGTTCAGTAGGTCTGTGGTAGGCTGGAGAATTTTCAGACTCCTAGGAGATGCTACTGTTGCTGCTGCTCATGAGGGCACTTGAGAAGCACTGACCTAAGGTCACAGAGTGGCCGGGTAGCAGAACAAAGTCCAGTGTTCCTTTACTCCAAGTCCTGAACCAATTATGATAGTGTATGTTGAAGGAGCGGTGTCAAGTCACAAAAATGATTTCACCAACATGTCCCCAAAACAGTGCTATTATTTCACCATCAGGCAGCTCTTCTATCAGCCCTTGAAAGCAGGAATCATGCTGTTTATCCCTTTACACAATGTTTCCAAGCCTAGTAAGCCACAAGTGGCTCTTGGTTAATAATAAACATAATTTTGCAAGATAAATTAGTCACCAAATCTGCCTATTAATGACTAAGATATACTTTTCAATTCTTGAGACAACTGATGAGCCAAGTTTTTCTTCCAGGGTCCCCTAACCTGTTTGAATGTTCTTTGTTATCATGTAGCTCAGCTTGGACTTGATGAATTAAACACCTCCCTTTCTCCTGCCTGCAACACAGAAGTCTTCACTGCTGGAAACAAAATCTATAGCAAAACACTGTAACACCCATAAATCTCCTTTTAATGAATTGAGCCTGCAGCCTGAGTTAAATATGAAACCTAGCAGCATCGCTGTTGTTAGCAATGCCAACAACAATATGGAGGCCGCTCACTGTCATCAGGCGTAGGGGAGAGCCCGGCACTGTGAGCTGCCACATCTGCACTACATTAGCATCAGGCGATGACTTCATCGGGACCTGCAGTGTTCCCTGGAGGGTTCTCTTTATCACACACACACACACACACACACACTCACAGAGTATGTGTTCAGTCTGCTATGTGAATATATATCTTCATTGTGAAACAAATAATTTTTATTTTTGTTGTTTTAACTGCTTAAAAAAGGTGAGTTTCAGTTTTCTGGCAAACACAAATACTCAACATTGAGCATGTTTATATCTGTGCATGTGTCCATGCATTCATGCATGCATGCGTGAGTACATGCATTAGAGGGGAGGAAGAGACCTACTCAGACCCCAAGGATTGATAAGGAGAGAGTCTGTTGCTATTGGTCTGAATTCTAGGTTCTTTACTGCCTGACTTGTCAGCTTTTTTGCTCTATCCTGTCCAGGCCCACAAGCCTCAAAGCTGCATATCTAGATTGATGGACTGTCCTTTTAATTATTTATTTTACTCTGTTAGGTCCTGCCAAAACAGTTGGAAGTTCTCTGGTTTGTGTTCTGGAAAAATCTTAAAAAAAAAAAAAAAGCAAAAACTTAATTGCAGAGGCATTTATAAAGGTAGGAGGAAAAAGGGAGTTTCTGACCAGATGCTTAACATTTGGAATTTTCTCTAATAGTTGTGCTTTGGAGAGAAAGTGCAACTGTGCCCTGGGACAGTGCAATATACCAGTAAAAGTAAACTTAAACTTGTGGAGATGAGCTTGTGGAGGCCTGAGTCAAGCCAGCTTGGACCTGAAGGTAAAGGAAAATTAAGAAATGGTGAGTCCAATCTTTATTTAAAGTCTTGATATTTTGTGCACAGTGGATTCTTTTGCATTGGTTTTTATTCTCATGATGTTGCAATAAAGCATGACTTAGAGTTTTTTGGTGCTCCCTTGAATTTTGCTCTGAATAAGTGCTTCTTTTCTCAACCTAGTAAAGCTTTAGGTTTGTGCAGAATTCTTAGATGGTAATAAGTCTTGGGTTACTAAAAATATGTAGGAGATAATTAAAATGAATATTCTTGCTAGTGATATATAAATTCAATCCAATCCCTACCAAAATACTAACAATATTTTTCAAAGAAATTGAAAAAAAAACATTGATATTTATATGGAACCACAAACGTTTTTGAATAGCAAAAATGATCCTGAGAAAAAAGACAAGAAATAAAATCATCATGTTATCTGACTTTAAACTATGCTATAAAGCAACAGTTATTAAAACAATATGTTGTTGGCAGAAAAAGTTAGATACATGGATTAGTGAGATAGAATTGAAATTCCAGAAATACATCTTGTACATATCAATACTTAATTTATGATAAAGCAAGCATGACCATACAATGGTAAAGGAGAATCTCCTTAACAAATGGTGATGGAAAAATTGAATAGCCACATGCCAAAGAATGAAGTTGAGTCATTCTCTAACTCGTGTACAAAAATTAATTCTATGGATTAAAGATTTAGACATCTGACCTGTGACAATAAAATATATGGAAGAAAATATTGGAAATATGTTCCTTGATATCATTGATAAATATGTTTTTGGATATATATCCACTATGGGAAGGGAAATACAAGCAAAAATAAACAATTGTGATTATCTTAAAAAGGTTTTGCAGAGTGAAAGTAGGTATAAGTTGAATAACATCTTATTGGATGGGAGAAAATATTTACTCACTATACAACCAACAAGGGGTTGACATTCAAATTATTAAAAAAATAAAGTATTTAGCAATAAAAAAAATGCAAGCCAATTAATAAATGGGCACCAGATTTGAGTAGACAGTTCACTAAAGATGATATCCAGAAGGCAAATAGATACATGGAGAATATTCATTATTATTTTCAGTAAGGGAGATACAGGTGAAAACCACAATGAGATATCATCTCATACTTGTGAAAATGCCATGTACTAAAACATAACAAGTGTTGATGAGGATGTGGAGAAAGAGCAACCCTATTATACTGCTGGTGGGAATGTAAACTGGTACAACCATTTTGGAAAGTGATCTGGACTTACTTTAAAAAATTAACAATGAAAATACTGTATGATCTAGCCACCCCACTCCTGGGCATCTGTCCAAAGAATATGAAGCCATCAAATTAAAAAAACTATTTGCTCTACAGTGTATATTGCAGCACTATTTTTGATAGTAGACCATGGAAGCAACTTGAAGAAGGTATGGTTTATCCACACAGTGAAATACTATTCAATTATAAGGAAAGACAAAATGTTGCTGTTCACAGCAAAATGGAAGGAGTTTGAGGGAATTATATGTTACAAAGCAAGGCAGAATGACAAAGACAAATACTGGACATTTTCATGGCAGATGATTCAACTAAGTCAAACACTTATAAAAGCTAGCAGACACTAATAAATGAAGCGAGGATTTTGTGGTTAAGAATGGGGGTAGGGCAGAGAAAGGACTATAAGGGAGAGTGCTGGGGAAAAGAAAAAGTTAAGGGTAATGATTCAATGTGATAAGTAATCTCTTTTTTTTTAAGACTTACTAGCTTAATTATGGGTGCTTTGTCTCTCCTATGCACTCTCACGCCTTCTCTCATTCTGTAAGCTCCATGAAAGCAGACCCTGTCTGATTTGCTCACATTATATCCTCAAAACAAGGATAGTCCCCAGCTCCTAGTAGATAGTCAATGAATATTTTGTTGGAGAAACCCTATGAGGTTAGTGCTGCCACTACTCTCATTTTATAAATCAGAAAGTAAAGTTTTGGAGGAATGTATGGAAGTTATGCAACCAATGAGTGGTGAAGTTCAGACAGGTCACTCCAAATTCTATGCTCTCCACTCCCTTTTATTGTCACATAAAGTTGAGAATTCTGTCCCTTATAAATTTCCATGGCCCATCGGTGTTGCTAGTTGCTGCTTCTTGAAAAAAATAATATAAAATCACTCTGTGATGGGATGCATTTATATATATCTATTTTGTCTGCTTAAACATTGTGGGACTTGACTATTTTAAAATTCCTGGTAGCTGGCAATCCCTCCACTTTCATTTTGAAAAATGTCTTCACACCTGAGCTCTTCAGTCTGCCTATTACCAGGACACCTAAGCAGGCTCAGTGTGCTGCTGCTCACCACCCATCAGGTGGCCAGGAACTTCAAGCCCCTCTGTTGAGTGACTACCAGCAACTTAGACTTTTGTGAGATATGATCAAAAGATCCTAAGTATATTTCCCCAAATGTAAATATAAAACATAGTATTAGGGCAAGTGTTCATTTATTCTGGAAAACAACAGTAAATAGAATTACCATCACAGTACCCCCAATGCACATACACACTTATCCTCATGGGACACATTCCAAGACCCTCACTCCAAGACGCCTACAGCCTTGAACAGTCAGGAACCCCATATTTATTGTGCTTTTCCACATATACATACCTATGATAATGTTTAACTTTCAAATTAGGTACAGTAGGAGATCAACAAAAATAGTAATAAATTAGAACAATTATAATAATATACTGTAACAAAAATTATGAGACTGTGATCTTGCTCCCTCTCTGAAAGTATCTTATAATTACAAACATTTTCATACTGTGGTTGATGGTAGATCACTGGAAACAAGGAAAGCAAAACCATAGGTAATGCAGGGGTGGTGGAGGGAATTACTGTAGTTATAAGTTGTAGCCACTTACTTTTAGCACTCTTTTTAACTAGGAAGACTGGCAGTTGCCATTACCGCGAGGGCAGAAAGAAGTGAGGGAGGAAGCTGAAGTTTCTCAGGACTAGTAGAACCAGAGAGAGGAGTTATGAAATTCAGCATGACCAACAAGAACTATAATGAGCTAGAACAGGGATCAGCAAACTTTTCCGTGAAAGTTCAAATAGTAAGAATTTTAAGCTTTGAAGGCCATGTGGTCTCTGTTAACAACTACAGCACTTTCCAGCAGTCATAAACAATATGGAAACGAGTGGGTGTGGCCATGAGCCAATGAAACTTTATTTATAAAAGCAGGCAGTGGGCCAGCTTTGACTTACAAGATGAACTATGATTTGTCAAGTTGTCTGGGATGCTGCTTCTCTTTACTTAATGATACTACACTAATTAATCATCCATTTCCAAGCTAAATACATAAACCAACAGCATCCCTGATGATGCCATTGACCAAGCATATTGTTTCTGCCTTGGTCCAGCAGAAACTACCATCTACCCAGACCTTCCATTTCCTCTGACTCTCTTCATCCAAATCTATCCCCACTCACCTGGACCTACTACCATGAAATCATCACTGAGCAGCCTTCTACCATTTCCACCATGTCCACTCAGATTTCTAGACAAAACACAAAGTGAACTTTTAAAATGTAATTCACATCATATCATCCCCCTAAATCTCTTGATGACTTGACACTGCTTTTAGGATTGAAACCCAAATCTGTCCTCTGAGTCATGGCTCTGACCCAGCCTAGTTACCCCTGCCCACATTTCCTCAAGCTCTCGATTATATCCTTACTGACCTTTTAAAAATCCCCTCTCACTGGTTCCCAGCTATATCAGGGTTTCCCACAGAAGTTTCCTCTTCTAGGATCCCCCTCCATCTCAGTTCCTCTTTACTCTTGGTAAGTTCTTCAGCATTAACCTCAAATATCATTTTCTCAAGAGACTCCATTCTGGACTCCCAGAAGAGGTCAGGATCTCATTCGTAGTTCACTCAGTTCTGTAGAATTCTTATTCGGAGTGTTCATTTCCATTGAGGAAATATTGTGCATCCATTCATTGAAGGCTTGACTCCTGTGAGCTCATAAGTTCCATGAATACAATGACAATAATGCTCTTTTTCAAGTTATGTCCCCAGCACCTAGCAGAGAGCCTGAAACAGAACAGGTGCCCTGGAAACACTTCACTGAAGCCCAAGAAAACACACAAGACATGACTGTCTCAATGGAATCCTCACCTAAGGCTCCATCCTTAGGTCAGGTTGACAAGAAGGAGGAAATCACAGGTGGTGGGCCAGCTACGCACCTGGGAGTGATTCAGCTAAGAGTGAGGGAAGAAAAAGTGAAGTTGCTTGTAGAGGGAAAGACAAGGTCAGGAGCTTCAGGCCGATGAGGCCAACTGGACAGTGGGAATAAGAGTAGGTAGCAGCTCAGGGCTTCCCAAACATATGGTTCAGGACAGGCAAAGCCGGGAAAGACACATTGTGCCACAGCACAGTCAGGAACATTCTTCTTATCATTTCCCAACCTAGTATGTTAAGAACAAATGTCTGCTGCTCAATTTCCTGATCCTGGATAGGTACAGTGCCAAAAAGGCACTTAGGCATTCTTGTCCTTCTGGTCAACATTTAAAAATACCTACTGAATATATAACAATTGACTAAAAGCCTATAGTTGAAATTTTGACAGAAGCTTATTCTATACATAATAATGAAGTTAATAATTCAGTTTCCTTTCTCTGCAATATGGAAGCAATGTGGTGCAGGGGAAATGGTGAGCTCTGATGACCTGAGATTGAATCCCAACTCCACGGCCTATAGCTATTGACCTCATGAGAGCACCTTAACCATACTGTGTCTCACTGTCTCCACATACAAAATGGGAAAAATTAGAGTGTGTGCCCTCAAAGAGCAGTCGTGCAGATCAGATGGCACACCGCACATCAACAGTAGCACAGGTCTAGCACATTAGAAGCTCCCAGTAGCAGCATTGCATGAGATTCAAACTATGGGGACATCTCAGCTCAAGGGGACTAGAATGATGTTAGGTTTTATTGGGATCTGAAATTTCTTTCCTCATTTGGGTGCAAGGTGGTCCTTGAGACCCTCATGTAGAACACATCTGATTCATGCTGACTCTAGAACCTTACCAGCCAGGCCTAGGGGAATGAGACTTGGTGAAAGCTGGTACATTTCTTGCTGCCATTGAATTATCAGCTTCCACTGGCCAGAAAAACCAACTCCCTGGGGCAGAACCACAGGCTTTCTTTTAGGGTCCAAAGGGATATATTAACAAAGCAAAGGGGGCTGGAGGGACATCTCTTTGATCTCTTCCCATCCATTCTTCTCAAAATCACAGACCCAAGACCTCCCGCCAATTTCTGCTCTTTTGTCCCAAGTCGATTCATGAACACTCATAAATTGCTTTGAAGATAAAAGCACCACATCAGTGCACCACCATAGCACTGTTATTTTAATAAGTGGAGCCTGCACATGTCTCCTTGACATATGAGCTGTTCAAAATATTTGTCTTGTTTTTCAATTCAGCTGCATGGGAAAAGCACTCTCCTCGTCTCTGGTGTGCACTCCTGCAATGTACCACTACGTGGAGTGAGCATTGTTTTCCTAAAAATGTTTGCCTTTTCTCCAACAAGAGAAATTGATGTTTCTCTTGGGGATGGCTCTTGGTTAGCCAAAATGCAAGTAATTATTTTTAGAGATATGTATTTTTTAAATGTCAAATTTACTGCAATGCTTACAAATGCCAATAACATGTACCAAAAATTTCACAAGGCCAACAAATTTCAATACACAATGAAAAAGTTCTGTGCACATTGACAAGAAACATATATATATATGTGTGAACATAATAATGGTTTCAGGAACAACACAATAGGCTATACTTGCAGAGAGAAAAAGAGAACAAGGTATTTTATTCTGCAGATCCACCCAATGGCTACTTTTTATCCAGGCTAAAAAGAGCCCTTTCAAGGACTGTCCCTAGGGAGCATATTCTACCATGTCTTGGCACATTGCTCTGGCCACCTCCTCTAACCCCTTGCAAGTGTCACCAACATCTAGAGTGTTTTCATTTGCTTGCTTCACTGGCGGCTCCTCCAGGATTCCCTAGGTCTGATGGTGTGCTGATGAGTGGGACTGGAGAGACACTAAGGAAGGATGCTGGAGGCACCACAGCTGGGACTTGGAAGTCCAGCTGATTCAAAAACTCTAGACCTATCGTTGGTCCTTGGGAGTGTCACACCTGCCACAGGCCGCAGGCTTTGCCATTGAATTTCCACTCCAAGCCTACGTGACATTCAGGTCAGTCTGGTTTCTCCTCTTGGTCTCGATGCAGGAAGTCTACTGTGTGGTGATGGTCCTGCCTTGGGGCAGCCACTGCTCCACTGAGTGGACTAGACCCATTCTGTGGGAAGTGAAAACCTTCCCAAGCTGCCTCTGTCTGGGGTTGAAACACTTTCCTGATTCCTGCTTCTTTCAAATGTTTCCTCAGAATCTGACCTAGCTTTCTGCAAACCTGACTCTCAGGGAGTCCCAAAGAACCCCAACTGGGCTCTACCAACTGCCCTTGTATGCCAGACCCCGATGACCACATCCCCCACTCACTTCTCATCCTCTCCTCCCCCCAAGTCCTCAAGTGCCCGTTGCCCATCCCCTCCCTGGGATCTGTCATCCACTGCCTTGTGGCATCTCTGGCATTTTTTAGTTCATATTGTAATTAAACTTTCATGTACGCTTTGTTTTCTTCACTCATTTATACAGAGCAGGGAATGAAGCTGCAGTCTGCTTAGATCCACCTAGGAATTCCAACCCCAGAAAGCCTGCTCAGAACTGGCATCCACCCCAAGTCAGTCAGCACCCCACTGGGCTCGGTTTCTCTAACATATGGTAGACTAGACACATCTTGGAATAGTTTAACATGCCTAAAGGGCAAGAATATGTTCCAGGATATTCCCTGAAACACCTATTCAGGAAGATCATCTTCACTCAGAGCAAAGTAAGCAAATGCATTCAGGGGTCTCTCTGACCCCTCAGAAGAGTGAAGGTCCCTAGTTGCCATAAGGGCTCCCCCTCCCTCTCCTTGCAATATGGTTTTCTGTAGAGAACCAAAACCTTTCATTCAGGACTGAAGCAGCCTGGGACTTCACTGGATCCTTGACATTGCTGTGAGCTGTCTAGGGAGGGACAGAAACTTTCTTCCCTAGAACCAGATGCCCTGCTTTATTTATGGAAAACTTTTAAAAAATGCCTACCACACCATGGGCATGAGTTACCCTTCCATACTGCCAATATTATTGAGTCCATAAGTGGATCCTCTTCCATCCACCTGTCCCCCCACCAGGTCTGACCGTCTGGGCAACCTGCTGCAGACTGTATTTACAGCTGTAAAACTGCCTTCGGTTACTTTTGTATTGATCTTCCAGGAATCAGTCTGTTTCCCTCTGTGCCAAAACTTACAGAGGCTGGATGCCTTTTTCCTCAGGGCAAATTCAGCTCCATGCAGCTGAGATTGCTGGCAGTTTTGAACATGGGACGGGAAATCTGTAACATTCACTGGTCCAGCCAAGCAATCAGCATCTCTCCCGGTCCCCATATGTCGCTGTCTGAGAACTGTTTCTCCTCTTCCAGATAGCCCAGTGCTCAGCTGGAAGAGCCCGGGAATGCAGACCCTCCTCCATGTATAATTGATGACATAATGAAAGCTGCTCTGGCTGCAGGAGGAAATATGATATGGCATTAATCACCCTGCCAGGGAGAAAATGAAACTGAGATCCAAAATTTAAAAATAACGACTATGCTTTTGCTCATTAAATCATCACTGGATAAGAGATTCTTTCCATATCACAAAACTTTTGTGTGAGGAGAGGGACAGGGGGAAAGCACAATAGTCTGCCCTGGCATTTGGAGAATAGGGAGGGCGGAAAGAAGTTACTGATTCTGGAGTAACTTGGGTGTGCAGGACACCCTGGCGGTGAGGCCTTCTTTTTAACGTTCTTATTGAACTGGCTAAGTTGGCCCTCATGTGAAAAATTCAGAAACTGAAGCTCAGACAATGAGGAAATCTGCTTTTGGTTATGCTAGTGAAGCACCTGGACTTCTTACCTGAATCTTATATTTAGAAGACATCCCAAGGTGGAGATGAGCTGGGAAGATGGGCCCACATAGCTGAGAGACCTAGGAGGGAAGAATCCTTGGGTGGCCTCTGAGGGCAATGAGAGGCCGAGAGGGAAGTGGAGACAGAGCAGACAGCACCTTCACATGACCTGGCAGCAAGCTGGGCGATCCTGGGAGCCTTGACTTTCTGAGTAAAATGTGTAACTGCTTCTACAAAGTTGCAAGCATTCTCTCCGATGGCAACCTGCGTGCTAGGGGGCCTGAGGTGGTCCTCTTTATCTTCTCTATCCTCCTATGGTGCCTAATGGGAAGCTTTTGTGCATAGGAGGCGCTCATTAAATATTTGTCAGTGTCTTTATCGAGTCCAAGATAACCATCTCCCTTTTCTTTGCCGTCAATGCCACTTCATCTCCCTCATGTCCTTGTGGTTCTGACAGCTCACTTTATACTAGTCACCTTGAGGGAGAACATGCCCTTGGAACAATGCTCCTCTGTCCCCTTTCTGGTATTTCTCAGAAGTATCACTCAGGTCTCCCCACAAGGTCTCTGGAGCCATCCAGACTGTGCCCTGCTGCCCTTTCTCCCTTTCAAGTACCTTCCTGTCTTGTATTGTGTTCACCTCCAAGAATATATGTTAAGGCCAAGGAGCTAGTCTGGCAAACAGCACCAGCTCTCTTGACAAATGTCTTGGGAAATGAGATGGTTGCCCCTATTTGGCAGGAGGAAGAGATGGGGCACCCCCTTGGAACCACGGCTTGGGCCCCTCCATGCTGCCCACAGGCCATTTCTCTGTAGCTCTCAGCGAGCTTGGGCCCTGCCTGGATCTTACATGGTTATTTCTGGATTTTAGATGATTTTTCATTTCTCCTTTTTTTTTTTTTTTTAGCACATTCTCATTTTCTAAATTTCCTACAATGAATACAAATTACTCATATTACTAAAATGTCTTTAAGTTACTGTTTTATAATGATTTTTTAAAAAAAGATTTATTTATTTATGCATATAAGAGCTGGGGTACAGGACAGAGTCACGGGAGGTGAGAGGACCCAACAGAGACCGAGTGGGGAGCAGAACAGGCAGATGGACTGAAACACACTGCTGAGGGGAGCAGCGGGAGAGGCAGGAGAGTCTGCTGTGCCATGTGGGTCCCCTCCCTGGCTGGGGATCAAACTCTCACTGCAGTGGCTGCAGATGCCTCATAGTGTGGTGCTTAACCTGCCGCACCACCAGGGAGGCCCCTTTATAATGATTTTTAATTTTCATTTTCACTTTTAGACATCTCTGCTCCAAAGGACACCAGTCGGAATCTAATGAGGAAAACGATGCAGCCACTTAGGAAATGAGAGGGAACCACGGAGACTGGCCCGTGGGCAAGTTCTGAGCAGTGTGGCAGTCTGGGCTCTCAGAGGTCACAGAGAGGGCAGCGCAGGGTGGCTGTGATCCAGGGACCCGTGAGGGCTTCCCAGGGCAAAGGGTACCCTCTTCCTTCCTTTCAGAATCTGGGGTCATATTTTATGTTTGACAGGTCCCTGCACAATTGGAATCTGAGCCTGAATAGATGACATGGAAGAGGGCAGACCCCAGGAGGCCAGGGACCCTGGGGAAGACCAGCATTCATATTATTCTGGAAACTCTGCTCTTCACGATCATTTAAACTTTTGGAAAAAAAATACTTGGGTGTCAATTTAAAAATGTGTAAGGGGAACCATAGTTTTTTTTGAAAACATTTTGGATGTTGCAAAAAGTTTGGGAGATAACAGCTGCTTTGCCGAATTTAAGGTTACTTGATCTGTGGTACTGAAGAATGAAAATCCTTCATCGCCATGGTATCATATTAAGAAAACTGCGCAGGGTTTTCTGCTAGGTTAATATCTGTTTTTGCATATTCTTTTTTTTTAAAGATTTATTTATTTATGCATACAAGCATTGGGGTACAGGCCAGGTGTGTGGGTGGTGAGAGGATTCAACAGAGACAGAGCGGGGAGCAGAACAGGCAGATCAACGGAAACACACTGCTGAGGGGAGCAGCGGGCACAGCAGGAGAGGTCTGCCTCGCCATGTGGGTCCCCTCCCTAGCCGGCAGCAGGGACCGAACTCGTGCTGCAGTGGCTGCGGTTTGCTTCATAGTGCGTTGTTTAACCCACTGCGCCACCAGGGAGGCCCCTGTTTTTGCATATTCTTAAATAGCCATATTGCATGTGCTACTTCCAAACTAGACGGAATTCTTGGTTGTTTGTCTCCGTAACTTTGCTTTTGATCCTACGCTGCCTGAGACTTAGGCAGGGGCTGGGGACATGGTTTGAACTCTGCTGAACTCAACCAAAATTAAATATGTGCAATTGAAATATATTTTTGTATCTCCCCAATTTAATGACTTATGCCATCGTAAGTCATTTATAAGTCGTAAGTCAATGATCACACGCATATGTTACTGAGCGTAGAATATACTGTTTACATGCAAAGACAAGTGTTTGAGTGTTTTACTGGCCTCTATAGAAATATTTATTATAATCTTAATAGACCCTAAAGGAATTGTGAAAAATTTCCTTCAGGACACAAGGTGGCATCATCCCTGAACAGGATGGCTTTCCATCACAGGGGCCCATCCACACTTGTCCACACCACTCAGCTCCACCTACGCAGACAATGAACCTCATGTGCACATCTTTGGGAAGTGGGCCGAAACTGAGTACTCAAGAGAAGAGGCACACAGACCTGGGGAGAACAGGCAAATTTACCTGTTTTTTATATTTGTAGCTTTCGGAAATTGGTGGGCATATATGTTATCAAGGATTTGATGCCCTGCCATGCCCTGCTTGTGGTGTATAGAAAGCAAGCGGTGCTTTCCTGGGTTCCTGTCAAAGCGAGGGGAGAGGAGATGGCCCCACACCAGAACAGACTTTTCTGGGGCAGCAAAATGCCTGCTGGGCCTTCAATAGTACCCACATTTGTGACATGAGTGGGGCAACTGCTTCCCAGTCCTGGACTTGTCTGCGTACCCCAGGGGCACGTGACACAGCTCTGGTCCAGACTGTCTCATCTGCGCCTGGGGGTTTGCTCTGCCAGCAAGTAAAGTCAGAGCTGATGAATAGCCTCTCAACGCGGGGCTGTAGGAGCAAATCTTCATCCCTACATTATAAATGCATCTAAATTTCAGGGATCAGAAAAATCCCACAGAGTACTCATTGTTTATTATTTCAAATTCTCATCCTTTTAACATACTGAGTGACTGGTAGCCAAGTTCGTTTGTACTCAGCACCTTTCAATGGATTCATCTGTTAATGGTACTCAGTAAGGAATGACTTTAGGTCCACTTTTCTAAGAGAAAGACGGAAAAGAAAAGGAAATCATATGCTATATGCAAGCAGGACCAATGATGAAAATTCCAGAGTTAAAAAGTCTGAGAAAATATAGTTCTGTTTTCTGTCAGACAAATAAATCCACAGAACCTTATTTTACTCCTCTTTATAATGGGGATCATGATGTTCTTTGACCACTCAGGGATGAAATTTGTAACAATTTCATAGCTTGGAGATGTATTGAAAGTAAATTCGAAAAATACTAAGATTTTAGATGTAGTATTAAGATGTAATGAATTATTACCAAAAAAAATCAATCTTGCACAGAGCTTTCAAAATTCCTGAGATATTGTGACTCTATTTCACTTTAAAAGTGAGTAATGACTTCTCTCTGGTTCTCAAATTATCTCCTGTTCCCAACTGTTCCAATCCCTCTCTTCATTGCTACATATCTGGAAGAATAATTCTGGGCACTTAAACACAGAAAGAATGTTTAAATCCCCCCTTTCCTTCCAACCAGCCTCCCAAGAAAGCATGTGCATGTGAGTATAATACCACCTTTGACATCAATAAATCTATTTTTTTTAATGTTCCTATAACGGTCCTGATCCCTGTAAAGTCTTGGGTTGGGGGGAGAACATTCCAACCACACTCCTTTGGCCCCCACTCACCAGCATCTTTACATATGATTTGGAGCCTCTCTGGCCTGTCCCTCATGTGGTTAAGATGACTCTCCAGCACTGTCTCTCTTCTCTGGAGAAGAGTCACATAGTCCCTTGGGCTTCTCTCACCAGAATGCTGGTTGGTCTTGGTTCTCTTGGCCAATAGAAGAAACAGTTTGAGGAGAAGGAAAGTAGTGTAATTTGTTGACAAATTGAGGGGAGCAGACTCATGTCTGAAAGGTCACCGTCCTGCTCTCTGGCAGAACGCAGGGGTGTTTATCTGGCGTTACAAGGGAGCAGAAGGGGGACTGGGCAAGGATCAGCATGTCCATCCTTGTGACACACACATTTGGTGATTCTGTTTTACACCACCTTGCTTTCGCCATCATCCGGTGGCCAGCATCTCTGATGTTATCTTTGCTTGACACTCTTTTTCCTTGGAATATGAAAAAGCAGAGCTTATTAAGCATGGAGGGAAAATAAGGCTTATCTGATGGGACAGAGAGAGAGAGAGAGAGAGAGAGAGAGACTTTGTTGCTATATCACCTCACTGGAAAAGAACTGTGAGTCAGTAGTCTGGAGCATGTAGGCATGGACACAGCTGATAGGAGTTTGTACCTACTGTGTTATGGACACGACTTAACCACCAGGAGAATGGAACATCAGATCCTAGGAGGAATTTTGGTTTGGCTCAGGCACTCTGCACAATGGCCTGGTGAGGTTTCAAGGTGCTGTCACTGAAATTTCTCAAGAAAAGGAAGCCACAAATCATGTTAGATGTATCCTATCTGGAACATTTATTGCAAATTGGACAAAAACCTGATACCTTGGCCAAACTTTTCTGTATGACTGCAATGATGTATGGGGAAAAAGATCATTTTGTGAGCTGGGCAAAGGCTTAATACAACGATTTGTAATAAAGGTCAAAGGTCTGGGATCAATTTTGGTGAAATTATAAAGTTTCCCTGCTGTGCTTGAACCTGGAACTAGTTGAGGTTTCAGATTTCAGAAAGAAGCTTTTGCCCAGCAACAAGGTTTATTATGTGTCATTTAGAAACTAGTCTTCATGCTCTGAGTCCTCTTCAGCACCGTTTCTGAAAATGCTTTAAAAACCACAGAGAACATTTTCCGAATGAATCATAACCTGTCTGGGAAATAAGGCAAATCAGTCAAATAGCTTCAATTTTTTTTTTAAAAAAAAGCATTTGGACACTTCAGATAACAATGCACTGTGATCACAGCCCACGTTTTTCAGACCTAAAGATGGATTGGTGACCTGAATGTGTTAGGAGCAGGAAGCCAACATCTGCGAAGGTAAATGAAAAGAAATGATTTTCACAAACAGACCTAGTATACATTTTCCAAGTGATTTTTAAAAGATTCACTGATCCCAGGTCTAAATCCTGCTCTCTGAGAATCCCAAATTCCTTCTCTGCACAGTGCCTGGATTTGCTCTGTGAGTGCCCAAGAAGGAAATTCAGTAACTCTTAGACTGAGTGGAACAGCCAAGGGCAGCGAAGTGTAAATAGACGCTGTGAACTGCAGACTCCCCCTCTGGAAAGCATTGTGACCTGTGGAATCCATGTTCCTCACACCTCGTCAAAGCCAGACCAACAGTAGCTGCCATTCAGTTGGAATCTTGTTTTCATAGAGCTGCCTGTGGCTGGTTGCATTTGGCCCAACCCAAGAAACCGAAATGGCTGGTCTGTAGTTAGGATTTCCTATGTGTGCAAAGTCATTATCTTCCAAATGAAGAGAAATCCGTATGTTCTAAACCTAGCTCGACAGTTTGTGGTAGCAAACAGACTACACGCACCTCTACACTTTGAGGGAACAGCAACTTGTCAGGCACATTCAGAAAATGGTAGGTCCTTTCTGAGGTTAATCTTCTTTCTATTTTTATATTTTTTATTAAGGTATAATTGACATAAACATAATGTTAATTTTAGCTACACAATATAATGATTCAATATTTGTATATATTATGAAATGATCACCACGATGTCTAGTTTTTTTCCTATGATGACACTTTTAAGATCTACTTTCTCAGCACCTTTAGTTGTGCAGTCCTGTATTATTTACTGTAGCCACCACGCTGTGTATGACATCCTCACAACTTATTTTTTAACTGGTTTGTCCCTTTTGACCCTGCCTTCACCCATTTCACTCAACCCCTATTCCCCTCTGACAACCACCAAACTGTTCTCTCTGTCTGCGAGCTTGGCTAGTTTTATTTGTTTTTATTTTTAGAGCCATGTAGAAGTGAAATCATGTGATATTTGTCTTTCTTTGTCTAATTCGCTCAGAATAATGCCATCAAGGTCTACCTATGTTAGAAAAGATAAGATTTCAGGGCAAAATAATATTCCAATATATATGTCCATCATACAGAGCAGATAGTAGTATTATTCATTATTTTTGTTTTGATGTTATGTTGATATATGAGAAGAAAAAAAAAGGATCCAATTCCTGCCAGGGCCACTGTCTTGTGGGGTTTGCAGTTATCCCCAAGGTTATATGGATTTTCTCTAAGTACTCAGCTTCATTGCACATTCCAGAGATGTGCACATGGAATGCATTGGTGTGTCTGCGTTGTTGAAGCTGAGCGAGTGTGCATGTGTGTGGGAGTGGCCCTGTGATAAAAAACATCCTGCCCAGGGCTGGTTCTAAATTGTGCCCTGAGCTGCAGAGAATAGATTTGGGCCACCGGCCACACTGACCACTAGCTACCTGAGACTCTGATCTGGAATAAGAGGTTTAGAAAATGAATTAGTGAATGAAGTATGAAATGACAGCTTGATAGCACATTTTCTTTACCTAAAGACTAGATAGGGACTCTTTTTAAGCTCAAGCATATGAATTTTTCAAGCTTTCTGAATGTGCTTCTGTATGTAGCAAAAATACTAAGGGCATACGATTATTCTGCTTCAAATCAGGTCTGTTTGTTGTAATTGTGCATCCTGGCCAGTGTAGGGGCATTCTTAGAAGAGTATGGGACACTAGGGAGAAGTTCCTGTGAGATCTAAGGATTTGGAGGTCTTTCAGAAAGAATTGAAAACAGATACAAAGCGGCACACTAGAAAGCAAAAGAGGTACCATGCACACTGAGTATTAAAATAAGGCCAATTAAATAAGTAAATAGTCACTAAAATAAGGTAAATAGAAACTACAGAGAGGAAGATGAGCAGGAGAGATCTGAAGACACTAAACGCTTCAAGGAACCTCCTATGTGTTAAGGAACAGTCACTGATTTGGTTCTGTGGTTTCTTGCAGCAGTGCAAAGAGGAAAATATAATGGGGCCCATGAAGTCACTGTGTGTACAGGTAAGGTTCATTTCCTCAGCTCAGGACAAGCACAGCTATTTGGCAGGGAAGGAGGGAGAGAGGCAGCAGCCGCAAGCCCAGGGGTCTTGGGAGCTAAACCACCTATCACCCCCATTTGCCTAATGTGCTAAAACCAGGAAATGCTGGCAAGCTAGGAGGGATTGGTCACCCGCCTATCCTGGTGGAGTGCTCTGCCTCCACCTGGCAGACGGACCACCCCAGGGCCTGTGTTTATTCCAAGACCCACAGCTGCAGGCGGGGATAGGTTTCCTAGGCGCTGACCTTGGGCTCTGGCAAGCTGTTGGCTCCATGTTTGTAAAACACAGTCGGGACCATAGGATGTGGGAGCCTGAAAGTCAACAGCAGGGAGGAGGATGCTTTCCTGTGGAAACCCAAGCAGAAGCTGCCCTTTGATTTAGCTGAGGCTGTGGTTGCTTGAAGAGAAATTAGTGGGGGAAACTGCCCATGAAGAGTCCGATGAAACAGGACTCAAGTCGCCTGCCTCAAATAGGCCTGGTGAATCATGCCAGGAGATTTCTGGGCGCGGACAAGTGGCGACAGCTGGTGTCCTTTCAACAGGGCAGCCACATCACAGGGGCCAGGTTTCTGTCCCTGGCTAGCTTGCTCTGCCTCAGTCTACATTGGCTCTTCTTGCTTAGCTCACAAGAAAAATGCTCAGACTGCCAACAGGCAATAAAAGTTAGGGGAGTGACTCCTCCAGCTCAATAGGAGATGGCACAGTGGCTTTTTACCTAGTCTTGCAGTTGGTCACTGAGTCACTCCCCACAGAGGGCACATCCTCCCTTTACATAATCAGAGTATCCTGTGCAAGAACACTCCGTCCTGTATCAACTGAGTTCTTCCTCTACCACAGTGACTTTTGCTTAATGGAGAGGTTTTTACTACTCCTTTCTAGAGATACAATTCCACCGTTCCAACAGAGTCATACTCCTCAGAAGGCTGGCAATCACTAAGGCATCCCTGGCAAGAGATGTCTCATGACTGATTTTTATTTCTTTGCCCCTCTATGGAGGTCACTGCTCTTCTGGCTTTGACTTTGACAAGGAGGCAGAGGATTGTAATCCACCTTTCCTTCTAACATTTTTTTTTTTTGCAATTATCCAACTAAGAGAACTTTCTGTACTATTTTAGAAAAGATGAAAGACTTCACAACACTGCATTGCTTCAGTTGGCATGTACTAGTGATGATGTAGGCTGAGGTAAATTTATTTTTTGAAAAGTTTTTCAGGATTTTTTTGCATATTTTTTAAGCAAAAATTTAAACAGATCTTTCTCAGAATAAACCACCTACCAAATTTAAAAGAAAAATCTTTTGGGGGAGGTTTTCAAATGATCGAATAGGCCCCAATCAACATTTCCATGGTTATTTTTCAAAAAGTGCCTTAATTTGAATATATCTCCAATGTCTCCCAGAGAGGGAGGGAAAAACATAGTCCTTGCCTTTAAGGAATTCACTATGTATTAGGAGAGGAAGATAACAACGAATATCTAGATAATGAAGAGTGTTTTCCAGCAGCAGTGTTTTCATAGCAGGGCTGTGAAAGAGCTGATGGGTAGGTGGGGATTGAGTTATGGAACATGGAACTTCCATGTTAAAATTTTTATATGATTTCTTACACTTGGGACAGTGTGACCTGGTGAGGTTCTGGCACATTGACATTCGAACCAATCATTTAGCTTTGACCAGGAAAGATGCTAAGGAAACATGCTATCCTTGAGTCACTCCAGAAATTTCTGTCTGGTCCCAGTGGCCTCCCTTTCAAACAGGAAACCTCAGAGGTCACATCTATAAAGTCCAGAGACAGGAGGAGCACATGGGGGTGTCCTTGTCACTCTGTGGGTCACGAAGTGACTTTCTTCATGTCACCAACTTAACCAGAGTGCAGAAAGAGTGGTTATTCTGGGGCCCCAATATTTCTGCTTCATTGGAAAATTTGCTTTGTGGAAATGGTTCCATAGCTAACCTGATGTGCAGCTTGTGTGGTCTAACAGAAAAGGACTCTCAAGTGGTGTGTCCACTGTTCACAAGAAGACTGGTTCAACAACCACCTGAACATTCTTTTCATCCCTTCCCTTGAAGCACAGTTTACCACTATGGTGGAAGCTCTCTTCACCAAGTTCCCTTAAGGCTACTAGGTGAATCATGGTGTCCTTTATCTCAGGAAAACACAGTGACCACAGCACAAAATTCTCAGTACCCATGGGCCAGTTAGCAGCATTTCATGAGACTTGTTTCCCTACCAGCTGAGGTACATGGGTGCTAGAATCTGATGTATTTGCTACCAGATTCATTTCTGTCAGCTATATGAGTTATAATAACCATATGATATGATGGATATGAATGCAGGAGAGAACAGTTTCTATAAAACAAAGGAGAATGCCTTGCTGCTGAATTATGCATTGGTATAAGAACTATAAAGTAGAGGGAAATAGCATAACATTCCAGAAGGATGACTCTCCAATTCAATTACTTTCTAAATATTTTTAATTTCCTCCATATTAATGAAACTCAAATTATGGGTGAGGCTGTGTAAATATGGCTTATACCAGAAAACCAAAGAGGGAGACCCAAACTCTTTCTGCAGGCCCAAACTCCAGAAGACTGACCCTATACTGAAGACTAGTAGGTGGAGGTACCTTTATATTGAGTTCATGTAAATAATTTAATGAATATATATGCATATCATTATTTTTACTATAAATCAATTCCCCCTTGACCTTGTGACAAACACAAGTCTTTATTACAGCACTAATCTTTATTATTACTCTCGCACCTGGGACTCTCTTTCAAACCCCTGTCCAATCTGACTGCTCCTTTCTCACCTTCTAAATCACCTTCATTCTCCATATACTGATTGGGTGACAGTCTCCTGCCTAGATACTGTTCAGGAACCTTCAGCACCCAGGTTTTGGTTCTGAAGCTTATGTAAGCTATAGTAAGACTTGCTCAAGAAATAGAACATATTTAAAAAATCATCATGACAGCGAATATTTATTAGGCTGACTAAAAGAACAAATGACAAATCACAAATGCTAACAGATACATAAATGCCAAAAATTACAGAAAAACAACATAATGCTTTCATTTAACTACTTAGCACAACTCCATGATATTTTTTTACAAAATTTTTTGGATGCATACTTAGCCTTTTTATGATATAACACTTTCACAATACAATTTTCCATACAAAAAAAAGAAAAAGGAAATATAATTTAGTCTTTCCTCTGACATAGTTTATCTTTATATCTTTATTATCAATAGTTTAAAAGTTGCTTTCAACTTCATAATTCTTAATTGGTAGTAACAAGACTGTCTCATTATCTTTGAGACTTAGTTAAGCTATTATTTCTCATCCTTTCCAAAATAGTACATAAGCTGATCCTATGAATTATGAACAGTGTAAATGTGTAAATGTGACCAGACAAGGGAGGACACCTGGGCCCCTCTGATCCCACCCTC
The DNA here is from genome assembly GCA_019455555.1 of Galemys pyrenaicus. Lineage (NCBI taxonomy): Eukaryota > Metazoa > Chordata > Mammalia > Eulipotyphla > Talpidae > Galemys > Galemys pyrenaicus. The sequence goes on along the minus strand of JAGFMF010011673.1, from coordinate 9,261,992 downwards.
CAACAGCCCAGGTGGATGGGGTCATTGTCTACCCATTAGGAACTAGAGGTTTGGGAAGGGAGAGGAGAGACCTGCTTTCAGGCCAGGAAACAGCTCTTGAGACCTTTGGTCAAGACTGAAGAGAGGACTCCACAGACACTGGGAAGGTCAGGCAAGGAGTTCGCATGTATTGATTAGCAAAGAACAAGAAAGAGAGCTTTGTGGAGATTCCCTGAGGTTCCAGAATTGAGGGGTCTATGTAGGTTTTAGAGCCGGGGCTTGAGATAAAAGGAACTAAACTTTATTGGGTAAGAGGACAAGGAGAGTAGGCTTGGCTAATGTTTTCTGTCCACCTGAATGTGGTTCATTTCTTGTTGCTAATTGTGAGCACCGATCTGTTGCAGCACCATTTTTTTTTTTTTGTCTTTGAATAATTTTTTGTTCCTTAAAATCAACAGACCTTGGAAAAGCACGTAAGATGTCATAAAACCTGAAAAAATATATGTGAAAAAAACTTTCATAATTATCTATTCCAAATTCTTCATTTTAATGCAAGGCCTGAAGGCTAGAGATGGTAAGTGATTTTCCCAGACCACAGAGCTGGGCTCCACCTAGCCTCTGCCAGTGCGGTGCCCACTTTAAGGTGCCCCAAGGCCTCTCCCTGGGAAAGTGTTGTAAAATACACAGAAGGACCAAGAGTTCTAAAACTCTTGTACACCAAAATTATTTAACTTGATCCGTTCGGACTCAATAAATATAAATTGAGGATATCTTCCCTGAAATTGTTGAAAATTGGCCTGTATTTTTTAAAATGTCAGGCTGGTTTAGGAAAAAAATACATACATGGTATTTATTTTTTTGTAAAGAGAATAAATTAATTACCTATATTTCTAGTCTATAATTTCTTTTCTATAACTTGTGTTAACAAATACATGTGGTTAGTAACTATATGTAGGAAGTAATTCACTAGCCTAGAATGAAGATTTCTTGAGTATATATAAGTATGTAGATGGTATTTTATGTTTAATTCTGTTCACTAGTGTACGCTCTTGCAATTTCAGTTTGACTCTTTAACACAGGTAGGTCCTCTGCCCAAACCGGAAACGCGGATCAGCAAGCTGAGGCACATTCCTGCCTGAGAACACAACTTAGCAACTGAAATGAAGGAGCCACATGGTTGGATCTTACCATCTTGTTAAGAGAAAGATGCTTTATATGAAAAAGTACAAATAGTATTGTTACACTCACGGGACATTCTAGAAAGGAAAAAAAAATGAGTCTATAGTGGAGAAATCACAAAAGAGGATCTGAGGGTGGGGTAGGGGCAGTAACTGACTGGTAAAGGGGGCACAGCCATCTCCCAGAGTGAAGGAAAATTTTTGTCTGTTGTCGAGGGTTATACACAAAGGTGCGTGCATTCCCAAAGCTCAGCCAATGTGCGTGGAAGATTCATGCATTTTGCTATGTGTAAAACTTACATGACAGAAACCTACAAATACATACTGACTTCTCATTCATGATATGTATATGTATGCTGGGATATTCAGGGGATAGTGTATTTGCTGATCATAGTTTACTTTTCAGTATATCATAAAAGAACAAGAATGGTTAGTGGTGGGTAAGGAGATGCATAGATGTAAAACAGGTACCCTAATGTTTCTTTTCTTTTCTTTTCTTTTCTTTTCTTTTCTTTTCTTTTCTTTTCTTTTCTTTTCTTTTCTTTTCTTTTCTTTTCTTTTCTTTTCTTTTCTTTTCTTTTCTTTTCTTTTCTTTTCTTTTCTTTTCTTTTCTTTTTTCTTTTCTTTTCTTTTCTTTTCTTTCCGTTTCCTTTCTTTTCTCTATCTATCTATCTGTCTGTCTATCTATCTACATATATAAATATATTTAACATCAATTGTAATCCCCGTGTATTCCCCATCACCATTTCACCAGTGCACCATCACCTCAGTCCCTTGTGCTCTTATCTGCTCTCAACCCTCTCCCTGCCCCCTCCCCACCAAGTGTTCCCAATTTGTCCTTGTCTTTTTGTTGTTGTTGTGTTTTTATTATTATTATTCTTGTTCTTATTCTTTTCCTTGATCCTTATTTGGTTCCCTTCTATTCCTCCTAGGGGAAAACCATCCGGTATTTTTCTTTTGCTTTCTGACTTATTTCGCTGAGCATAATCCCTTCCAGCTCCATCCATGTTCCTATGAATAACTCTAGTTTGATTGCCAAATAGTAGTCCATCGTGTATATGTACCACATGTTCCTGATCCAATCATCTGTTTTTGGGCATTTAGGTTGTTTCCAGGTCTTACCTATTGTAAAGAGTGCTGCTATAAACATAGGGGTGCAGGTATTCTTTTGAATCAGTGTTTTTGTGTCTTTTGAGGTACCCTAATGTTAAAGTCACACTGTGGGTGGTAGATATCCGTGATAAGAGCCTTCTAACTTTGCTGTACATTTGCACATTGGCATAATAACATGCTGAAGGGGACAGCCATATAAGAACAGAGCAGTAAAGAACAGGCATCCTCATTTTCCTTTCAATACTCCTTAGGGATTGGTAAGAACCTGGGAAGCAGGACTTGGCACTGGGGCTTCTTGTTTTCTATCTTACGATGTTCAAAAATATTTTAATGGCAGTTAGAGAGAGAAAGGCTGCTGGAAACAACAGATGTTTCAGGTCTGGGGAAAAACATCCACAAAAGGGTAGCACAAAAATGTACCCCAAACCTCACACAAGATTAGCTCATGTTATCAGTGGTGACAAGCTGTGTTGAGGCAAGATAATGCCTGAGCCAGCGCTGGAGGCTAATCTCTCCAGGAATTAAACCTTCATTAACTTGTTTTCAGCATTTTTCAGAAAGAGTCCACTGATTTTGAACATTGACTGCTCAAATATTATTTCTTCTTATCTTTATGCAAAAAGAAAACAACACAGTTTGCCCACAGCCCATACCCGCAGTGAGTGGTTGACAACAAAAACACACTGCTCTCTGGTATTTGGATCATGTCACTATTGGCAGTTCCCATCCTTTTTCACTCCTGAAGTCAATCCCTATTCACACTTAGGGCAGAAGCACATTTTTTCTCTCTTTCTCTTGTTTGCTTTTTAAAATGGTATCAGTGATGAAGAGAGGGGTCACCAGGAAGCACCCTTTGCCCCCCTCTGGTCCTCCTACGTGAGCTTGCTGCTTCTCAGGAACAGGGTCAAGAGTCTCCTGATAGTTGTGAGAAAGTGGCCAGTCCTTCTTGAGAAAGGGCTGTTCTGGGTCTTGTAGTTGATGACAGTGCCACAGAAGGAAAGCACAGCTGGAGAACCCAAAGCGAAGGTGCATCCTGGTGTGTGTGTGTGTGTGTGTGTGAAAGAGCTGGGAAGGGAGGAGGTCAGTTCAGGAGAAGGAGAAGTAGAAGCACTGGCTGCACTCAGCCCTTCCTCTGTGCTTCCTCAGGCCGGTGCCCTTAGCCCACGATTCTGAGACAGGTTCCTGCAGTTTAGTTTGAAACCTGGGAGTTCCTCCTTTCCTCACATCCCACCTTGAGTCTTTGAGCAAAGCCTGCAATTCCATAGAGCACACAGAGTAAAGAGCCTGGAATTCAGGACTGGGAAATCTGGCTCTCAGTCTCCATGCTCCCTTCTGTGGGTTATGACTTTTGGCCCAGCCACCACTTGGGGGGCACAGTGCCAATGACCTGTGGACCCACAGGTAGCTTTATGAGGCATGCGTGAAACTCCAATTTAATGCCCACTGAAATTTTGGGGCTTGGGAGAGAGCAATGGTGCAAAGGGGATAGGACTGAAGGCATCTATAGTTCAAAGTCAGAATCACTCAGTTATCCGTTGGTGGAGCAGCACCCTGTTCGACACTTTCCTTCTCTTAGCACGCTGAGCTGCAATGAGGGGGCAGTAAGCAGCAGTTCTTTCTCAGGAACAAATCATCACAGTGACTTAACCAGACAGAGGCCTCTCTGGTGATGCAAGGGGTTGAGCTCCTCACTGTGGGGGCTTCCTCAGCTACTACAGTGCAGGTTATATCCCCGGTCAGGGAGGTGACCCACATGGCGCAGCAGATCTCTCCTGCCTCACCCATTGCTCCCCTCAGCAGTGTATTTCATCAATCTGCCTGTTCTGCTCCCCACTCTATCTCTGGTGAATACTCTCACCCCCACAATTCTGGCCTATACTCCAGTTTTTCTATGCATAAACAAATGTTAAAAAAAATAAAACACCAGACAGTTTCTACCTTAGTGTCTGCGGGCAGAGGTTCAGACTCCGCTTGTCTGGGTCCTCTGCTCAGCGACTCGCCTGTCTGAATCAAGGTGTCCACAAGGGTTGTGATTCCATCCAGGGCTCAGGGGCCTCTTCTGGGCTGACTGACTGTTGTTAGAATCCAGCTCCTTACAGTGGGAGGGCTGAGGGCTCAACTCCTTGCTGGCTGTTAACACGCTTGTTCTCAGCCTCTTGCAGCCACCCTTAGGTCCTAGCTGCAGCCCACCCACAGCTTGGATGCCTAAAGTCAACAGCAGGAAGGCTGGCCTTTAACTTCCTTTACTCTGCTATGAAGGAACTGAGTAGCCTCACAGAGAAGAAAAAGGAGACAGAAAGAGAGATAGAAGCAGAGAGAGACAGAGATCTGTATATCACCTATCCCTTATCCTAAAGGTTAAAAATTCTCAAGTTTTGAGCTGGATATCTCCAGAGACCAAGCTTCAAGCCAGCTCCTCATACCAGGAACAACTGAGACGGAGAAGCAGAAGCTAAGTAGGGCCCCCAGGCAACCGCTCGCCCCTTTGCCATCTCTGCAATCCTTCCTTGGGTTGTTTGAAGTCTTTCCAGTTCACCTTTTGGTAGGTTTGCTTGGAGAAAAGCCATTCTATGGGAGCTATTTATTGTGCTTGACTCAGTAAAAAGTTAGACAAAAACCCTATGAAAAATTAAATGGCTGAACCAAATGTAAAGAAAACAAGAGCAGAGATACCGAGGGACAGCAAGTGATTAATTGCCAGATGGTGAAGATAAAAATCTCCTTATACTTCAGAGAGGCAGTGATGGCCTCATGCTGGGGTGCTGAGTGGGAGGCTGACCTGATTAAAAGTTTTTAGCCTGGGTTCAGTTTAAGTTTTTTTCCCCCTTTCACTATCTAACTCCTAGCCTGCTCAATTCTTTTTTTTTTTAAGGCTTATTTATTTATGCAAACAAGAACTGGGGTACAGGCCAGAGGCATGGGGGATGAGAGTATTCACCAGAGAGAGTGGGGAGCAGAACAGGCAGATTGATGAAATACACTGCTGAGGGGAGCAATGGGTGAAGCAGGAGAGCTCTCCTTTGCCATGTGGGTCACCTCCCTGACTGGGGATCGAACTCGAACTTGTGCTGCAGTAGCTGCGGATGCTTCATAGTGTGGTGCTTAACCCCTTGTGCCACCAGCAATAGCCTGTTCAATTCTTTTGAAAGTAGAGGGATTTGCCAAGCAAAGTCTTCAGAAGAGTTGCTTGTTGAGGGCTCAATCTAAACTGGCTTGCAAAGGACAGTACAAAAGAGCAAAAATGTAACAATATTTAAAGGCAATAATGCTTTTTCACTTGATGTGTTTGTTATCCTAGTTGCTGCAGAAGATACTAAAAGTTACAGATTGCTACCTTTTCTCTTCATTAATAACTTATTAAAGTAAAAAATGCAAGGACCCCTGTTTAATGTCAATTGATCATAAGTCAGCAATGCTGTCAAATTCAAGTTAATAGAGGAATTTGAAAAGTCAACCAAAAGTATTTATTGCATTACTATTTAGAACAAGGCAAGCCTTAAAGTTGTTTTCTTAGAAGTAATGGTTTATTGGAAAAGAGAAATAGCAGGTAATTATAATGCAGTGTATTTTTTATCTACTGCTGTGTAAAAGCATGATCCTGAAATTCAGTGGTTTAAAAAACAATGGTTTTTATTTCTCACAATCTTGTGGGCAGACTGGACTCAGCTGGGGAATTCTTTTGCTTCACGTATACTTAGCAGTTACATTCAGATCTTGGTGGGCACCTGAAGGTCCAAGATGGCCTCTCATCCACAATCTCTCATCACATGGTAGCCTGGCCTGGGTTATTCAAGCAAATGATAGCTGGCTTTCAAGGGGGAGTGTTTGAAGTCTCAGTGGACAAGTCTTTATTAATCATTAGCTTCTATCATTTTGACTAATGACACAAAGCAAATCACATGTCCAAACCCACAGTCCACGTGGGAGGGGAACACATAAGGTTATAAAAATCAGGAAATACCATTCCTTGGGGAGCCACGAATCCTCCACAGTGGGAGAAATGTTGCTGGAGTGATTCTAAAGGAGCACATGGGAGGGGTACTAATTCAGATTTAAGGGTCCAGGATGACTTCCTGAAGTAAGAGACATTAACTTGAGACGTGAAGGATGGGTAGGTATGTCTGGAGCTTCTATAGTTTTTGCCTATTTAGTAAGCCTACTTTTCATTTCTCAGAATACTTGTCATAGATCTGTATGAGGTATATTATGTGCAGAAAAATTAATAATTTCTTTGTAAGAATTAATCTGCTGTTGGAAGACAGAGTCATGGATGCACTTTTCACACAAACACAACAAGCAAGATTGACTATTAGGTAGTCTCCATTTTCCCTTCCCGGCTTCTCTACTGGTTCCCAGAAATGTTGACCCTAACGGTTAATTCTGCTTGTCAGTGTTCTCTTTCTTGCTTTCAGCTTGCTAGCAGCAGATCCCTTCAATTAGCAATGTCCTTATGTTGAGTGTTAAGCTCTAAGTTTTGTAAGATTATAATATACTTATTAATAACAGATTTTTTTTCTTGAGAGTCTGAAAAACATAAATACCCCCTACAATGGCTGAGAAGGAATCCCTATACTGGAAGCATATTGTGGTTGAAACAAAGAGACTAAGAGGGAAAAATATCTAAAATGAGGTAGGAGAGGTAGGCAACAGAGGACAAAGGAGGGTCTCATAAATCATTTTAAGTCAGAGCTTTATCCTAACAGAAATAAGAACAGTTTTACAAAGGGGAGTAACAAGATCAGAACTGCATTTTCAAAAGACTTCCAAGGCTGAGATGTGGACAATACATGGGTTGGAACAGGGAAATCTAGTGAAGGTCAGTGAAGTCATCCAAGGAGATAAATGTGGTCTGAACTGAGTAGGGGTGATGGTGTTGGAGATGAGAGTCCTTCATGACTAATCAGATGTAGGACCTGGGGGACTGGGTAGTTTTTACAGTCAGACATTAGTCTCACGCCAGATGACCTGAAGGTCCAAAGAGAATAGACATAAACACCATTTCTTCATGTACCCACATTTCCCCTACTCCCCTCAGTGAATACCTCTTGTGGAATTTCTCCCTACCTCCTTATACCGTCTCCTCCTTAACTCTGGAATTTCTTAAACAGAAGTTGTCTTTAAAATTATGTTTTTAAGCCACAATATTCAAGATCTCTCAGAGCCAACTCTGTCCTGTTGTGTCTGTTAGACTTAAATAGTACTTCATCTCATTCTTCAGGCAAAGTAAGCCAAGACAAATTCCAACATGGAATTTCAAAATGAGGGAAGGCAATAAAGAATACCACGACTAGCCTATAATGATCCTTTTGGGTTTCAGGAAAAGGCACCTCTCTGCTTGACTGTTACAGTTCCTTTAGGAAAGTTTCTGTGGCTTACAAATAAGATACTGATTCGGTAGGCTCAAAGCAGTGAAAAACATTCACAACATCCTGAGATATATGTGAGGAGGAGAAAAAAGACCCATATGACTCTGGGATGGGAAGTGAAAGAGAATGATGACCTGAGGTGATGTCGGAGAACAGCAAGTACCTACACAAATCCTTGTGTTTTGTGGAGTATACAGTTTCCCAAACATTTCAAAGAGGGAATGAAATGACCAGTTGACCTCCAAGAAGGCCAGTGCATGGAACTCAGAGTTACATGGATAGGAGTGGAGACAGAGACAGCCAAATAAACCCTCAGAGAAGAGTATAAGCAACGCACTTTAATTTGGATGGGAAATACCAGTTCCAAAGTTCTGGCCACCAAACATTAATGACAGGCCAAAAGTGTCACAGCTTTTAGAAATGGGTCTGATTCTTTAGAAGAAGCTCAAGATGGTAGAAAAACATCTATAGCTACCTTTTATAAAACTGGCATTTCCCCATTGACTTTCTACTAGCAATGCTTTCTAAACACGTTTCTGTAATGGCATTTCCCTTCTTTATCAATAACTAGTGATCTATAAAGGAAAACTGAACTGTGCTAGAGAAGTTGTTATTTAAAGGAACTTATGAAATGAATAATTCTCTACTTTGTTTTGCAAGCTCAAATAGCAGTGTTTTTAGGGTGAAAATGTGTACTAACTGGGTTTGGACTAGCCGCAGTAGTGATGAATCTAAAACATAAGTGATGTAGGTGACAGGCACTCAACTCCATGCAGGGATTCAGGGCCTGATTGTGGACACTTAGGTTCTTGTAGCTGCACCATCTGGAGTACACAGTCTCCAACAAGGGAAGAAAGAGGAAGAAAGCACCATGTTTTTAAATGGTCTCAGTTGAGAAATGGCCCTTATCACTTTCATGTACAGTCCATTGGCCAGAATTAGTGATAATGGCCCCAACGTGGTGGCAAGAAACACTGGGAAATGTAGAAAGCATGTGGAATATTTGGTGAACACTGTTTCTAGCCCAGTATATATAAAATATCTAGGAACCAAAAAGAAGAGGAAATTGCATGAAATTTACTAAGTGCCTTCAAATTATCAGGCACTGTGAACTTTCCCAATATTCACTTTCTGTTGTATAATAAATCATCCCAGTTGTATAATAAATTTCCTAAAGTGTGTCCCACCATCCATCAACTCAGCCTGGTGACTGTGTGGGCTATGTACATGGTCAAGTGACTCTGTCTTGGCATGTTGTTGCCTCCACATAAGCACCCCTACATTCTCAGGGGCGTGTCATCTATGGGCTGTGCTGTGTTCAGGTATGAGTTCAGGAATACCTGTGTATATACTCAAGTACCTTCTGGAGGTTGCTACTTCATGTCTGTTATAGATTGGATAGTGTCTCTCCCTCCCCATGACTATGTTGAACTTATAACCTTTAACATAAATATATAGAGAGATGAAACCACCAGGTAGGCACCTATGCAAAGAAAAGGCCATGTGAGGGCACACTGAGAAGGCAGCCATCTGCAAGACTAGGGCATGGACTTCAGGAGAAACTAACTAACACTTTGATCTTAAACTTCCAACCCCTAAAAATCTGAGAAAATAAATTTCTGTTGCTTAAGCCTCCCAATTTGTAGCATTTTGCTATGGCAGCCCTAGCAAACCAATATAAAACCCCTGCATTTTCACGATGTAATATTGACAAATGGCAGTGCAGAGAGACAGAGGGAGATTCTAAGTCATTCTCACGTTTTTAGTAAAATGAAGGATAGAGGCTGACTTGGGAATGAAAAGCAGGAAACGGGACAGCGACAAACACTGTTCAGTTTTGTTGTGATTCCACAAGATCTCCAATCTGCGTGCTGTGTCCAACTTGCTTCCCTAATTATGATCAGGCACTTACAGTGGAACAAAAGATTCGTTCTTGACCTCCTGTTTGCCGAGACAAGACTTGTTCAGCTAGGGGCTCACGCGGTTCCCACTGCAGCAAGAACTTTCCTAGGCCTCCTCGAGTATTTATGGTTGAGTACTTACTTTCTCGTTGAAGTTGAAATTGCTGACATCCTAGGCAGGCATGTGTTAAGCTGTGAATAGGCACAAATAGCTCTGCATTGTTCAACTACAGTGCAGATCCACGTGCCTTTTAAATATAGCATTGTTGTGTTTGAAATTTTCAAGAGAAGACACGATGGGTGTGTGTGCGTGTGCTTGCTACGCCCTCATCTGTATTTGTTCCAAGGAGATACAAATTAGAACATTGCAGAAGGGAAAGAGGCAAGAGGATCATTGTCACATGGCCAGGCCACATACCCCTTCACCTGACTTCGCTACACACCCCCCTGGAGACAGTGCTTTAGTAACAGCAAGTGCTCCCTAAGCCACTAGAAGAATTTAACTGAAAATAAGTGGGTAGGCTTAAACCTCAACCTCATTGGTTGAGATCAGTTGAAGTAGACTACACTGGGTCAAAGGGAGACAGAGGAGGAGTGATTTTGCCAGTGGACTGGACATACTTTTCTAAGGCCTGATCTCAATTCACAGAGCTACGCCAAAGCCACAGAGGTATCTTGAGCTTCGTGGGAATGCTGGTTATTGGAGCAGCACCATGCCCCCCCTACACACACACACACACACACACACACACGCATGCACGCGCACAATGTTCTTTGGGCTTGGCTTATCAAGACTGTTGTGTGTAACCCGCACCCTAGTGTGGCCTGGCCTTGGCCTAAGCAGAGTTCTGACCCTTGTTATGGAAACAGTGGTGCTTGCAAGTGACAGCTGGAATAGTTGGAATTGTTATGCCAGATTCCAAGAGGGCCAGCCTCTTCTAGGGGAGCCTTCCAGTTAGATGGGAATATTCATTCCATGTAGGGGAAAAAAATGTCTATAGAGCCCCATCATTCCCAACCATCACCTCAAGTTCCAAATGGAGAAAAATGCAACTCGCCTTGGAGAAAGAAGCTCATCTCCAAACAGTGTATTTGGGAGGGTGTTGACTCAGATTTTTTTAAAACAAAGGGATCCCAGACCTTTTTTTTTTTCTTAACTAATCAAGCTGCTTGTTCTTATTGCCTCCAGCTAGCATGAGCATTACCTGCTCTCAGAGCCATTCTGCACCCAGGCTGCTCCAAAAGAAAGCTGCCTCCTGCAGCGGATGTCTCAGCTGAAAGGACATTGCGCCAGAGCCTAAGGGTCTGTATCTATGTGCTGATATTCTTGCAAATTTCCTTCCCTTACTCCACACTATTCACTGTTTCCTGTTGTTTTCTCTCTTCTGCTTTCTGAGCAAAGGCTCATGATTGAGCACACACTGTTAACTGTCGACTAAATGCAGTTTGGAACAGTAGACTTTCTCTCATTTGATCATTACAGTATATGTCAGACACAATATTACCCTCCATTTACACAGGAATAAAAGTGGGGGCAGAGATAGCTACTTTGGGGCTCAAGGGCTACTTAGTATCAGGTCAGGACTGGAGGTCTGTTCAAACCTGCAGGCAGCCCTCAAGGCCTTACTTACAGTGGCTGAGGAGCTTGCAGCCGGCTGTGCTTTGACAGAGTGTCCTGTAGAGGCCGCTGGGGAGTCCCAGGCAGGACTCTGCTGCCAGCTACTGCAGTCACTCAGGACCCTTGACACTCCACAGGCTACCCCGGGCTTGTTTTCCTGAGGCACCTCCTGGTGAACCCACCACAGACTGCAAGGCTTTAGCTACATGAGATTTAACCCTATTATAGAAAGGTTAATGATGCAAACCTAGTCACAAAGTTAAGAGGCCCCAGAGAAGAAGGCATCCTCTGCAAGATCAGATAGAAAGCTGACAATTTAAGTACATTTTAAAAAATATGTATTTGTTACATCATCCTTCATATTTGTACAATGTATGATTTCCCTGTGACAATTTAACTACATTTAAGAAAATTCTTGGCAGAAGCCGCCAACTATGCATGGGGAGAGAAAGACCTGGAGCAAACCCACTCTGCTACACACTCGCACGTTGGCCCCTTCACCAACCACACACGCCTGGACAGAGTCCCCAGACGTGCAGGGCAGTGGTGGGCTCTGAGCATGGAGGCTCTCCACGAGCAGTTACCTGGTGCAGCTCCTGTGGGTGATGGGTCAGAGCCCAGCACCAAATACAAAGTGCTTTGTAGAGCCTTGTCTCAAATGTACCCAGACTCTTAACATTCAGATCCCCAAAGCACAGTGGCTCCCTCAGCAAAAGTCAATTTGTGTACTTTCTTTGCTTTCACCTTATTCCCTAATCTTGCCTACTGTCTTCTTAAAATAAACAGGAAGTTATTTGGGTGATTTCCCAAAGTAGATAGGAGAGGTGTTAAGTCCAGGGAAGAACTCGGATTAGCTGTGGGGTTAGTGTTACTTCCCAATTTGTGGGAAACAAGTGGATTCCCTACCCTCTGCTTGTAGGTTGGCATTCGTGAAGCCATAGATGCTGAACCCTAAGGCTTCAGACCAGCAAAGGCTACTCTTCTCCTAGAGGGTCATGTTTGGAGAAGATAAGGACAGCGTAGAGACCTCAAGGTGGCACCCTCACAGATTGGAAAAGGGAAAAAACAGAAGATGTGAACAGAGAGAAGAGGAGAAACACTGGGTCAGGAGGGAGTGCAGCAGAAAAGGTAGGAAGGAAGAGAGGGAGGTAGGAGAGAACAGGAAGAGGGAGGAGGAAGAAAGGAGGCAGATCAGGGAGGAGAAGGATTGTGGGGAAGGGGAGAGACAGGAGGAGGTGAGGCCAAGGAGTAGCAGGGGGAGGGGAAAGAGGAGGGAGAAGGGAAGGAGAGCTGAGGGAGTAGGGGGAGGAGAAAGGGGAGGAAAAGTGGTAGGAGGGGAGAAGAGAGAATGAGAGTCTCATGCTCTCTCCAGCATGCTAATAGGAGCAGCTGTACTTGCCAGCAGGAGGCACTTGGAGTTCATAAAGCAGAAGTAGAACGTTTGCAGGGCCAGCACCTGGATGTTGTTTATTCAGGTGGCTGCTACCCCCAAGCTAATGCCCAGGTCACACATGATTATCAGCTGGCTGGAGGATTTGCCTTGGGAAAAGTGGCAGCTGGTCCTGATTAGACTATGCCTGAGTTTCTTGGGCAGAGAAACTAGATGTCAAGTGTAATGAGCATCTTTCTGGCTCACCAGGTAAGACAGAAAACGGAATGCTTTATTTTTTGAAGGAACTGCCAAATGCTCATGGGTGAGAAGGAAGTTGATTAAAGCAAAAATAAACCAATTTCTTTAGGAAAAGCATCAACTGTGAGGCCAGGCTACTGTCTGGGTAAAGAGCAAGCCCGTTTATGGAATCTGTGTCCTAGGCTTTGACCCAGGGGATATGACCAATTCCTGTAGCTAAGTTTGATTCAGACCTTTTTGCAGTAACATGGTCCATCTAACTTGCTGTTACGTGGTAACGTGGTTCAAGAAACACTAAGATTTGCTTTTCTGTGGACTCCAACTGTGCTTCTGATATTTCACATACCATGTTATGTATATATAGAAATTCTATGTTTTTGGTCAATGAAAGACTGCTTAATAAGTATTACTGTAAAGCTGTGATGTGAGGATTGATATAATACCATTAAGAAAAACAGAATTGCCTTATCTAAACGTTCATGGCTTCCTTTCTAAGTTATTTCTATAAGACCACAGATGAAATGGACACCCTAGAACGCTGGCCTTCACAAAATTAAACCTGGCCAATCTGACAAGTAATAGCCTGAAGTTATTATGTGCGTTTGGCTTAGCATTACTGGAGAAATATGACCAAAAACTGTGATACTCACTCCCAGGATGTAAGCAAGTCCTTGCATACAAAACCAGGATAGCCCTGGGCAAATCAGAATGGTTGGTCACCTTTGGTCTAACATGCACAGGGACCATTTGGAGACCAGAAATGCAATTCTGCCTACCTTCCATCTAATTAACTCCTGTACCCTTGTCAAGTCTTCTTATCCCAACTCCTGAATCTCAGGAATTTCAGAGAATCTCCATGGCACGATGATTTATTTAATTGCTCTCCTAGTTGGCAGTTTGTCATAGCCCCCACAATCATGATCCAGCCAAGGAGTTGCAGCAGCTTTTAAGGCGGTAACTCGAAGAGGACCTTCTCCCAGGCTAGTGCTACAACTGAGGAAGACACTGAGAGACACTGACACTCAGCACCGGAAGAGTAAGAGTATTCTGACCGCATCAAGAACCTTGCTTGGACTTGGGGTGATGCCACTAAGGCGTGTATGAGTAGCATCTGTAAGGAGACACCTAAGAAGTTGGTCCATCAATTCAAGGCATTTTCCAAGGATGAGAAAGTTGCGAAAGTCATATGTTACTAGCACAATGACAAAATTGCTTATTGATGCATTTCTCAGAGTGTATTCCTGTCATTAAGTGGTGCATGGCTGTAATGACATGCTGTGCTTTGCTCTTTCTGGTCTGGCCATGAACAACAGCATCCATGAACTTCAGAATTTGTTAGAAGTGCAGAATTGTGGCCCCTACCCCCAAATTTGCACTTAGAAGATCCCCAGGAGCTGGCTACAGCTATGTGGGAACCACTCTTTTTTCCTTCCTTATTTTCTATCACAATACTCTTTTCTTACCCTGTTTCAACTTTGCTTTTCTTAGCTTTCTTTCTCTGGGCAACCCTTATTGCTTCCTGTAGGAGTTTCTAGACCAAGGAAGACAGACACATAAAGATAGAGTTACAGTGTCTGGTTAAGGAGTGTGTGGACATTTGTCATTCCTCTTGGCAATTTGGCATTGAGCCCTTCCTGTGTGAGGAGAAGTCCCCACCCACAAACTCTTCAAACCCAATGGGGAGGTAGACAATGCCAGACATATGTTTTCCTTTGTAGACCATACTCTAGGTAATAAGATCCTAGAGAACAGCATCTCCTTGAATGCACACTGAAGAGTGTGGGCATGTGACCTTGACCTCACCCTTCAGACACTTTCCACACTGGGCCTTGAAGACAGAGCCATTTCTGCAAAGTGGTAGAACCCAAGCCACCATGCTTGCTGAAGTGGTAATTGCATAATTGAGTAAGTGGTAATTTGGGTAACTGAGGAAGATTCCAGGGGCCAGAGGAGGAGTGCTGCCAGCCAGGATGGCAGGACAAGATGTAGGCTCCAGATCAGCAAGAGAGGTGAGGTTCCCTTCCTGAGCTTGATAAGATACTTTTATTTTTTCTTTTCTAGCAATTAAGTCCCTGAACCTGACCCTTACACTTTCCAAATGTTTCAGTTACTCATATGCTTTTAGTATATTACTGCATATATGGTTCCTTCTAAGAATGCTGATTTATAGGAAATAGCTGTTTACTTGTGAAGGTAAGGGCTTCCTGTTCTGGATAAAGTAAGGGACAGGTAACAAGGAGGCAGGAGAAACCATGGAATTTGGGGAGACTAATGAGTGCCCGAGAATCAAATCCAAAAAATTATATTTTCTACTTTCCTTCATTCTCTAAGTAGGGAGCCATCAATGATTTGATTATACTGGAAGATATTCAGGCAAATCCCAGAGGCCTGTGAAATATTGTATACATTGTGTGTTTTAACACAAGAAAAGAGCAAACTATAATTATTTTTTTTTACCTTGGAAACTGCTTGATCTGGCACAACAGAGCTCAATCAATCCATCAAAAACTATGCATTGAACACCTACCATATGGAGACTTGGCTAAAACTTTGCCCAATCTGTTCGGTGGAGAGTGTCCAAACCTAGACTCACCCCACAACTGGAATCAGTTAGATTGATTTGTAGTCTACTTTAGAAAATTTTGAAAAATTAAATATCTTGGTAAACCTTCCATTCATCCTGCAGTTCTTTTTCTTCTTGTTGGCCGATGTGAGACGAACAGGAAAAAAAAAATAGCATCCCCCAAAGTGTTTATTTATTGTGACCAAACATTACTGTTAATAAAAAAAAAACACACAGAAAAAAAAATATCTTCTATTGTTCAGAAGTTACAGCTTTGCCAGTGGAAACCTAACCCTCATTGACCAGAAGCCTCACCATCTGTAAAGCCCTCATGGGGAGGAATTCCCTCTTGGGATCAGTGAATTGTGTTGTTCTTGAACTTACTTGGTTGGTACTGGCCTTGAGCACATTTGGAAACCTCACAGAAACAGAATCCCCGGCTCCAGGGAAGAGATGCCATAGTGAAAACTTAGAGGTGGCCCGTGGGATGGCACCAGTCCTCGGTGAGAATCAAAAGGCTCCTGAGATCTGAAAACAAAACGGGCCTGCTTCATTCCTATCTGGACATACTCAATTTTCCTTTCCACAGTGCCATGTCAGCTCGGCCCAGCAGACACTTTCTGAACATACCTTATTGAATGCTGCCAGAAGCGATGGGCAGGCGACGTCAGAGGCAGGTGCAGTCTATGGTCTATGGAGGCCTAGAAGTTTTGGAGGTCTGGTGAACCCCACAGAGGATGTCTGATCAATGCTTCTCTCCCTTTGGAGGCCATTTGCTGAATCTTCCTTTGAAGGTGTTTTGATGAGTCCCTTTTTGAAGGTGGTCTGACGAATCCTTCTTTCTTTGGAAGTCAGTTGTTGACTCACTCAAGCTGACTCTTGTACTGTCTATTTATAGTCTCTTCAGCGTTCCCCACCCTACAAGCCTGATTGGACCATTTTCAGTCCTAAGAATCTGATTGGACCATTTAGCAGCAATCAGCTTGCTTTGCACTCTCAATCTGAATAATTAACTGAAGGTTGAGTGACAATTGGAGAGCTTGTGCACGATTGGCCCATTTAGTTTGAACCTACGCCCACCCTCTCATTTTCATTCCTTTTGACATTTAAGATTTCCTTCCAGAGAGGTAAAGTTCCCAGAAATCTAACTGTCAGATAAGCTATTTTTACATGATTTTATATTTGCCCTCAAGAAATTTAAAGTCTGGCTGAGGACTTAGGGCATGAAATACCACATAGGAACTGCAGAAGATAATTTATAATATAGACCAACAGCATGTAATAAAGAGTTCCAAAATCTATAATTCCCATCATAATCTTTTTCATTCACATCACCCATCTCTATAGCTTTTACGGCCAGTTTTTGATAGTTTTTCAGGTTTGTGCTGTTGCTTTCCTAGAATGTCCTACTGACACATCCATATCCATCAGAAATTACATTTAGTCTTCAAGATACATTTCAGGCAATACTTTCCTCTTTATAAGATCCAGAGACAATTATCATTTTCCTGTGTCCCTTCTCTGCTTGATTGACTTTCCCCATGCAGATCTTTCCTTACTCAAATTCTTTGGAGTTTATGATGGTGTATTCTCTTCCACTGGATATTGGCTGAGCGGCAAGAGTAATGCCCTCAAACCTCTCTTGAGTCTACAAGATTACTGTGGACAAGGACCTATTGCTATGTTGGATGAATGATGGGAAGAGACAATATCTTTCAGCAAAATCATGCCTAACACCCAACACAAACATTGCCACTTTGGGAAATTTTTATTTGCTCTCCGAAGTCACTACCGGTGGAAATTGCTCCTGGTTACATAAACCTTAGAGTGTACTAAGTTGAATTTCTTTATCCTGTTCAGGCTATAACAGGGAAAAATGGCATGGCACTTTGATACTTCTCAACAAGATTCATACTAGGACTTTATAAAGCTTGTTTTAATCTATTCATGTTTCAATGTAAGTGACTTTGGTTTATGTGCTTGGGGATATGATCTATACCAAAAATTATAGGAAAGGTCAGAGATACAAACTGGGGGCTCTACTTAAAAGTTTGTTGGACATTGCCTGAGAAATCTCAGGATTTATGGTGCCAATATTTCTATGACTTCCCATCAATATGTGGAAAAGGCCAGCACATAGTTGCTTTACCGTTTGTACTGAACCTAATCCTCATTTATCCCTTTTCACAAATGACTGTTAACTAACCAATAATACGGACTGAAAACATACCTTAGTGAATAGGTTTGATGTGTGCTATTTACTTCATTAATTCAAACAATTATCAAATCTTTACTGTGTGCCAGGCACTCTTCAAGTCACTTGAGATACAACAGTATATAAAACAGGCAAAAATTCCTGCACTCTTGGAAGTTCTTTTAAGAAGATCAACTAGGCACTGTGCTAGGCAAATTCTCATTTGGGTTTTATTTTGCTCATTTTACTGATGATAAACTGTAAGCCCAGCAGAGTAGGTCACATGATCAAGATTAAACAGCTCTTCGATGGACAAGCTTGCATTCACATCAGTTTTTCCGGTTGCACATAATGCTCTGCTGTATTGCATTTCCCAAATTTGTGTTCTGTGATATGTCTCTAAGAGATAGATGTTTCACGGAAATGAATATTCTATGTTCTAATAGGTTTTGGAAATTCTTTTTGTCAGATGTTGGATTCTCCTAGAATCAGACGTGGAGATGCAGTTTTACATAGAAGAGGAAACTCAGGGCCTCCTCTTATAAATAGGAGTTGGAAGAAAAGCAGAATTAGAGATGTTGAGACAGTAATCTTAGGAGCTACCCAGCTGGCCCTTGGGGATTCTGAGGATGAGCTGACCTTTCAAAGCTGGGGCAAGACAACCAGACCTTCATCCCCATGCCAATCCGTTTTTGGATGTGCTCCATCCAGGGAAGAGAGTATGACCTCGAACAAGTTAGCTCTATTCAGCTGAGTCAATCCCCAAAGGGACAAAGAGGTGTAGGGTGTTCCCCAGGGGCAGTCTCAACAGCTAGGACAATGAATTCCTCATTCCTGATGAAGCATCTGGGGAGGAGGGATAACAGCATCCCCCAAACTGGTATTTGCAAATACAGGTTTCTTTACTACTTCTAATTTGAGTCTTTAATGGACATATATGTACTGTGAATCTTCAAGAATTCTCTGTGGAGACTTTCTGAATTTACTTAAGCTCAGAGTAGTTTTTGGTGGCCCATATTTATTAACATTGTTTGGAAAAATATACTTAAGATCATTGTGCAATTGGGCAAGTGAAAACAATGAAAATGGAAAATGCAGCAGGGTACAAAAATGGCCCACAATGAATCACAGAGCTAAAACTATATGAAACTTTTTTTAGAAGAAATCCCAAGTCTAAATCTGTGTTATCTTGGGTTAGGCAAAAGGTAGATATAACCTCAAAAGCACAAGTGACAAAAGAAAGATAAATTGAACTTCATCAAAATGTAAGACTTTTGTCCTTTATGGAAGACCATAAATAAAGTAAAAAAGCAACCAACATAATATAGCATATTTGCAAATCAGGATATATGAAGAATTATTTCAACCCAACAATAAAAAAATAAGTAACAGTTAAAAAATGGGTAAAGAATTTAAATAGACATTTCTGCACAAAAAGATTTACAAATGGCCCATAAGCACATGAAAAGATGCTTGACAACTTTAGCCACAAGGGAAATGCAAATTAAATCCACAATGGGATGCCATTTCACATCCACTAGGATGACATAATCAAAAAGACAAATAATAATTGTTGATGAAAATGTGGAGAAAAGCATTTTTACTCTTCATACAATACTGGAGGGAATATAAAATGATGCATCAACTTTGGAAAATATTTTGGCAGTTTCTCAAATGGTTAAATTTAGAGTTACCATTTGATTCAGCAATTCTACTCCCAAATATTTACCCAAAAGAATTAAAAGCATATGGCCACACAAAAATGCATAAACAAATATTCATAGTGGCATTGGTAATAATTGTCAAAAAGTGGCATTCACCCAAATGTCCATCAACTGATGAATAGATAACAAAAATATGGAATATTATTTGGCTATAAAATGGAATGATGTAATGATACATGCTGCAAAATGGAAGAACTTTGAAAAAGTCATGCTAAATGAAACCAGACACAAAGACCACATATTGTATGATTCCATTTGTATGAAATGTCCAGAATAGAAAAATCCAGAGACCTACAATAGATGAGTGGCTGCCAATGGAGACTATGGGGAGTGACTGCTGATATGCATGGGATTGCTTTTTGGGAAACAGACAATATTCTAAAATCAGGTCATGATAGGAACTTGTAGCTCTATGACTAAAACTACTGTGTTGTAATTAAAATGATAAAGTGTATCGTATGTGACTTTATCTCAGTGAAGCAGTAGGGGGGATAATGAGAGAGCCATGAATTTGTGTAGGGGCACCAGGGAAGGTTGGCAGAGCTTTCAATCTGTAAAATGAAAAAAAAACAAAAACTGAAAACTTATTTTAAAAATATTAAAAGGAGATATTTATTGACTGGCATGACCAGGAAATAGAGAGAGTTTTAAAGACTCACCAGAAGAGACAAAATGCCATCTAGAAACCACAAACTACCCTTAGTAAGTTGAACAAAAAGACAGCTTCTGTCTTCCAACATCCTTAGAGCAAGCAAAGGGAAGAGTATAATTGGTGCTGCTTGGAACACAGATGATCCCTGAACCAGTCACCAGGTTCAAAGGGCAGGTGTCTTCTACCTGGCTGTTCTAAGCTGTGTGCCTATCCCTATGAAATGGGTATTTGGGGAAACCTTAGTAAATTACAGCCTCTCAAGGGAATTAGATAGTATGCTGGATATAAAAGGAGAAATGAATTTGCAGATGAAAAGAATATAGAAAAAAATGGAAGGGAAGAGACTTCAAGTAGAGGGATCAGTAAGCCCCCTTTCTTTACCTCTGATTTTTAAATATTATTCATAAGACACATCATCAGTGTTTTTCCTAGAAGATTAATAGTAAGAATTGATAGTAACTTTAGAGTGCCATAGTAGTTTTATGTTCTGTAGTGAAGATTAAGCAAGTATATTCTAATAAGCAATTATTGGCATGCAGAATTAAGACAGAATCCAGTTCAGGATGTAAGCCTTATTTAGAATTTCCTCTTTTCTAGATATATTACTTCAGTTAGTATAACTCAACCCAAGATCTTTTTTCTACTTTTCTTCTTACAGCACCACTCCTTAGCAGTGAATGAAATAGGTAATCTTCCCCACAAATCTGCTCTTTTGCACTTCAGTGGCAAGTATTATAATTTTCCCAGGTGCCCAAACCGGACACTGAGATCACCTAAACTCTTCAATACCTATTTATCATCATTTTCTGGAATTACTGCCTTTTAAGAACAGGGATTACCTCAAGTTAAGATGTTTCTTCATAGCAAAAGAAAACATAAAATGAATAAACAGACAACCTGTTTAGTGGGAAAAGATATTTATATAATATATAAGTAATAGGGGATTAATAGCAAGAAAATATAAAAAAGTCATGCAATTCTACAACAAATAACCTATTTAATAAATGGGCAGTAGATATCAACAGACAATTCACTAACGAGGAGATCCAGGTTAAAAGACATGAAAAATGTCTTCATCACTTCTAATAAAAGAGATGCAGATTAAAACTACAATGAGATATCATCTTACACCTGTGAGAAAGTCACGTATTAAAAAGACCTCCTAATAACCAGTGTTCCAGAGGATGTGGAGAAAAAGGAATTGTATTACACCATTCGTGGGGATATAAATTAATGCAACTATTATGGAAAGCCATCAGATTTACCTTAAAAAAACAAAAATGGAAATAGCATACAACCCAGCAATCCCACTCTTGGGCATATATTCACAGAATGTGAAACCACTAACAAAAAGCCTGTATGTTCCACAATGTTCATAGCAACATTATTTACAATAGCTACGATATGGAAGCAGACTAAACGTATGTCCATGGATGACTGGATCAAGAAGATATATGTACATAGAGTGTTAGAGAGCCATAAGAGAGGGTGAAATGCAGCCATTTAAAAAAAAAAAAGGAGGGAACTTGAGAGAATTATGCATAGCAAAGTCAATCAAAATGGCAATAACAAATACTGGAAACTTACATAGCAGTCAAATAGGTAACATAAAACACTTTTAAAAACCACAGGGCATCAACAAACACCCTGAGGACTCTGCGACTGAGAGGAAGGGGGAGAGGGAAGGGAAAAGGACAAGGGTACACAAGGAACAGTGGTGGGGGAAAATAATTAAAGATACTAGCAAAAAAATAAAACCGAGCTGAGACGTGGGACAGCTATTCACTCTGGCGCCAGGGGACAAGGCAGGAATCGGTTGAAGCGTGAAATAAATGAATAAATAAATATAAATCAGAAGACGTATAGAGTTACCTATGTCTTGAAAAGAAATCCTGCCCTCAAAATCTAACCCAGGATCTTCCCCTTGGTTGTGTTTTCCCAAGTCTGTGAGAAGAATGAAGTCACTCCAGCCTTCCGTATATAAACAAAAATGCTCACAGCCCCATGATGGAAAGCCAGTGTATTCCTCATTTCTCTTTGTTGTCTGAGAAACCCGAATCCGATCTGTATCCAATTTCACTTTCTATGTTTCATATTCTGTTCAAAAACCTTCAATCTCATTGTATTGTATATGAAAGTGGAAGTTTTGATGGAGTCACCAAGATAGAGAAAGTATCAGTTTCCAAGTGAAAACGTGTGAAAAGAATGACAAAAAAACTGGTTATGGGCCTCTCAAGCCCTCCTCTCACTTTGAAGCTATAAAGTAAGTCAAAGGTAGATTAAAAGAGGAAGGATTTGTGGGAATATTATCTTTGGACAGAACTGTGCTAGAAGGATCCCTAAGCAGGAAGTCCCGACGCTGCCCCCTCCCTTCAAGTTGAATATAGGCGGCTCCCGCAGCTCCTGGAGATTGTAACCGATGTCCTTCGGTTTGATAAGAGAAAGCCGGTTATGTCAGCTTCAGATAATTGATTGGCACCTCATTTTAGAGGCTGAGAAGGAGTAAATAACAGGCTAATCCAGGGAAACATCTACCAGGTAAGGGATCTCTCAAGTAAAGCAGGGGTGGAGTGGAGTCTCCGTATAACCCAAAAAACAGTGCCCACAAGATAAAAGGCTTTCAACGATTGCAGATATTCAGAAAGCACAGAGCCCATCATGAAAGTGCTAATTAAGTGAAAACATGTCTATTCCTGGGACACGTCCTCCACACTCCCCACCCTGGGCCAGCTCCTATGCAGAGTGACAAAAATCTGGGGCTATTGACAGAAGAAACCATTTCCCAAGAAGTAGGCAACCAACTAGAGGGAAGGAATTGTAACTGGACGAAACTGAAAATTTTTACTATTGCATGGTGCTGAACACCTAGAAGGAGGATCACATTTTACAGCTTAAAATGATTGTATAGTTTTATTACTTAATAATGATATGTTAAGTCAAGGAACAGCTCAGTTTTTAGTGCAGCAAGGAGAATAACTTTATCCATTGAGTAAATCTTAATACAAAATTGTATTGTGATTATATATAATAATCTTACTTGTGTTATGTAAGAGTTACATAATATTTTCATTAAACAATCCTTCCCATAGAATTTTTCCCTAGGATTTGGCAAACATTTTTCTGAAGGCCATATAAGAAATATTTAGGCTTCCTAGATCTCTGTTTCCACTGTTTAACCCTGTTGTAGTGTGAAAGCAGCCACAGTCCCTAGATGAATGGCTGTTCTGTGTTCCTTAAATCTTCATTTACAAAAATAGGTGGGTTGAGTTCATGCCATAATTTTTGTACCCCTACCCTAGACTGTAGGCCTCTTGTGGGAAGAAGCACTACTTAGTTATGACTGTATCTGAAATGCATGGACAATGTGGATAATAATGACTAGCAGAAAATCAGCATTTTTTAGGTAGTCACAGTGTAGATGCAGTTCAACTCAGCTAAGTCTTTGTATTAGCTTTTCAAAAAGTCCCAAGGAAAAAGAGCCTGAACTATAAGACGTTTGGTTGTAGTGTAGGAACTGCTTTCTGTGAGGGGGAACACAAAGTTCAAGAGTATCTCAATTTCGATAAACTTACACAGTAGGTAATAGGGAAAGCATAATCTAGCATGTTGAGTTCTATGCATCGACCACTAAATGTAAGTTTCACATTGAACATGATTTGTCCTTTGTTTAAGATGGGCCTGGCATGATTTACTGTATATAAAGGATAGAACATAAATGGAGGATAAATAAAGGAAAAGCAATTCAATTCTGCAAACAACAAAAGGATACTCAGAAATGCATATATGACTAAAGACCCTTTTTTATTGGAATGATTTGAAGGCATGGCAGTGAAAGAAGGTATACAGAGGCTTCCATCAAGCCAGCAGAGTGGGGACCACCTGATATTAATAATGTGTACTTTTCATTGAGATATTTTTCAATGAACATGTTAATAGGAAAGCAGTAAACTGCTAAAGTCTTTGGGCTATACAGAAAGGCTAGGTGTGCAGCTGAATTGATGAATTGATAGCACTATTGTGTTAGATACTTACCTAGGTAGGGAACAGCACAGTGCCTGGATACACCAGTCCTAAAGCCAGATGGCCTAGATTTGATCACTGGTTCCATCACCTACTAGCTATGAGACCTTGTTCAAGTAACTTAATCACCTATGCCATGATCTCCTTAAATATAAGAGGATGACAAAAATATAAGATGTGAGGTATAAATAATATACTTCATTTATGTGAGGCATAAATGACAAAATAGGTTTTCAGTTTTAACACAGTGCCCACTATATTGTAAGTTCTCAAAAAATTTTAGCAATTATTACCATCCTATTTCATTTATTCTAATAGTGTTGCAGTGAGTATGATAAAATTATCCCACCTTACCAAAAAGCAGTTGAGGTTCAAGAGATACCATGTGCTAGATCACAAGGGGCCAGATGCCAAGGACAACTGGGCCAAGTTTATGACACCATAAGGCTTAGGGGCTCATAGAAGAGGACCAGGCCAAGTGCCTTTGTGCATGCATCGCTAGCTTTGGTTCCAAATTTGCTTTAGAACAAAATCTAGTCCTAGAACCTCATTAATCCCATCTCCTGCAAAAGTTAAAATTATGATTAAGAGAATTTCCAAATAAAGTTTCCATAAAACTCTAAGATTTTCCTCTATAACAACAAAAAAAAGATTATTTAAAAAATAGCATTGCTTTGTTCAGAAATGAAGTCATAGTCATTTTTTGTGTGTAGTATCCCTGGCCCCTATTCAAAGCAAGCCAAGTGCACTATTGTTTTGTTTTTTTCTTTAGATCAGGAAAGACCTGAATTTGGCTCTGAAAATTTTCTTAATCTGTAAGAAGAAATAATCCCCTGGAAGTCCAGTGGTTGTGACAAAACTCTCACTAGAAATGATTAAAGTAAAACCACGGGGTTTTCAGAATTAGACTGTTAAATTTATGTCATATCCTTTCTTGGCCATTCTCTAGCTATAGCTGCCAAAAGTAACAAAAATTGTTGCTCTAAGCAAAAATCTTCATAGATAGTGACACTGATCATTCCTCCACATGCAGAGCCCCAGGGAAGCATCTGGATGGAGCTTAAAGGGGGCATATACTGAATCATTCCCCCAGGGAAGGGAATTTCTTTAAAGCAGTTTCATACAGAGGAATGGTCACCCTCTGACCTCCAAACAGCTTTCTCTGGCAATTTCCAGAATGTCTGCTTCCAGAAACATTTCTTCCTTTGTTTCATCCCTATCAAAAAACACTTACAAGACACCCATTCACCTCTGGGGAAGCATCAAAGATGTCAGGGGAAAAAATACACATACGGCCAATATATCCTTGGAATCTATAACCTAAGATGCAAGCATATGTAAAGTAGATATATTGACAGGAAGAAGTACTATGTCTATATTTAAACAGAAAATAAATTACACTACTTATATTGTATCTACTTAAACCACTTATTCTCTTTCACCCTTAGCTTTAACTTTATAATGAAGGGAAGTGGGGAATTCCACTGAGCTCTACCATTCTGAGTTGAGGATGGTGAACTTGGAAAATGGTGCATGTCACATAAACACAAGTATTGTCTGTCCAGACTGATAATGAAAATCTAAAGCCTTCATGGATTTGTGAAAAAGACAAGGCTGCCTAAACTGTGAGAATGAAAAGAGATGGTTTTTGGACTTAAAGTAATATATAGGGAAAATGTTTTCAAAATTATTTCTCAAAAGAGAATAAATTACACCCCAAAATAGTCTAAAATATGCCCACAAAGTATATAGTTTAATAAAAATTATACCCAGAAAAAAGTTTAAAATAAACACAAAGCTTTATTTAACTTAATGAGGGAACCAGCAGGATAGTAAAAGTCAGTTAAAAAACTATTTAAAGAATTTGACTTTATAGAACTGAACAAAGAATTTTGGAACAAGATTGCTAGGTTTAAAGTTGTTCCTATTCAATAGGACAATAGTTCACAATATGTGAAGTTATCTTTTCTACTACATAGAAATAATTTACATCTCTATCAAAAATCTGTAAGTTAACACATAACTTTGACTTCTTACCCACCCCCATCAATAAACCAAACACATACCCTATGAATAACTAAATAATCCTTGGCTGGTCCTATTGGACAGCTCTCAAGGAAAGGTATGGGGGCCTCCTCTTCCTCTTTTCAAAGTGGTAGATGAATACCCTTTGTTTGACACTGTCTCTCACTGAGTTAGTGTCTTGTCTTTATCCATCATTTGAGATCAGCACAGAAATCCCCTCTCTAAATTAATCTCTCAGGCCAGAGATTAACCCTGTCTGAAGCTTCTGTGTTAACTCCCTTCCAAATAAATCAATGCATTTCTCTCCTCCCCCATCAATTAGAATCAATCTTCTTATCTTGTACCAAAGTCTCATACTCATCCTTTCCACACAGGGGCTTTGTAGAGGTGCTTAGAGCACAATTCTTGGTGAGTTCAAAGACTAAGTTCTTGGTCCATACACAATCACAATGAACAGCAGGCTAATCTCAGGGGGTGGGGGGGGAGTCAAAAATCATGTAGGTAAGAACACAGGATGCCAGCAGGATTGAATCTCTAAGTCCCTCCAATACCAACTTCTCTAGAGAGAAAAAAATCCAATTTGCCAAAAGTTCTAGGGCTAAGGACTTCTTGGTGACCCTGAAGATCACCCTAGAGGAGCCCCCTTTCGTTGGCAAACAGGAGAGCTAATTACCCCATCCATGCAAAGCAGGAATATACATGTCATCTAGGTGGATGAAGGGAATTCTGTCTCAACTTTGAACCCAGTTGGGAAATTTCAGTTTCACTTGGGGTTCTGGTTTGTTTCCTTCAGTTTTATTGTATACGTCAGCCTGCTCAATCATGCACTGGAGGTGAGACTGCAAGGAAAATGTCCAGGGAGATGCCTGATGGGCTCTTGGAGAATGTGGGACACAGGCCTTTTCTGTT
Organism: Galemys pyrenaicus; assembly: GCA_019455555.1. Taxonomy (NCBI): domain Eukaryota; kingdom Metazoa; phylum Chordata; class Mammalia; order Eulipotyphla; family Talpidae; genus Galemys; species Galemys pyrenaicus. The sequence continues at coordinate 9,235,120 of JAGFMF010011673.1, read as the reverse complement.
TGTTCTTTATAGTGGAGATTCTAGAAGCAGCCTTAGTGGTTGGGGAACCAAAGCCTGCTCAAGCCAGGAAGGACTGTTGTTTGACCAAAGTGTGCAGTGATCTCATGCTCAGAGGGTCGGCCTGCCATGAATAGCCTGACTATTCTGTGTTGATAACCAGGGCAGGGGGCAGAGACAGTTTATTTAGCATGAAGCTGAGGAAAGCTCCAGTGTCAGAGCCTCCGCCCTGCATAAGCCCCTCCCAAGATCCCTTCCCTGACTTGCATTTATAATTTAGCACTTTTGTCCTTATTCTTAAGTTAAATAAGTGTTGGCCCACAAATGCCTGATCCATCCTTGATGGGTGAGAAGCTTATACTTTTCCAGTTGTTACAGGGCAACCCTAATATAAAATGGGTTTCCTGATTGGGTTTTTGCCCGCACACTTAGGAGACTTTTATAATAAGCTTTAACTTTAGGCACATGCAACAAAAGTTATTAAAGGGTTTTTATTTTACAAAAGATGGGGAATAAAATAGTAATAATACAAAGAGAAGAGAGGGATACAAATTTGTAAATATCCTACCAGATTTTCCAAGCTGGAATGCAATGGCGTATTGAGAGCTGGCTCTGAGTCAAGTGAGATGTCTCTAAAGGAAGAGAGAGCCCAAGGCTCACCTCTCTGGTTTTATAGCCAACCTGGCTGCTTAACTCCACCCTCAGGTCCCAGTGCTCCACTCTGATAATCATATTATCGGATTTGTGGTTCTGGAACACTGGTGGTCTGGAGTGGGGTTGGAGTCCACAAACCTATCTGTGTAATCCATTCAGGTCGACCTTTCCCCCTAACACAGTGAGGTTCCGTTTTTACTGATTCTGGAGTGTCCTTGGCTGGTTTCTACCAATTAATCACACATAAATTTTGAAGTAAGCTGATAACTGGTTGCAAGTGAGAAACATTATTGTGGATCATACAACAGGGGAGGGACGGCAATTGCCCTGAGCCACATTCCTGAGCTGACTGCATGGGGGTCCTTGTTTGATGGGAAATGATCACTAGCGTGAGGTAGTGGAGAAACGTGTTGACTGATTGGGCTTTTGTAAGCCGAGTATTGGCTGGAGTTGGAGCTCAACAAACTCAGGTTTCAGGACCTTTAAACACCCACAGGGTCTTTACCTGGTCAAAAGCACAAGCCAGTTGATTAAGTTTTCAACACCAGGAAGGCAACAAAGAGATTTGTCCTATAACACAAACAAGTACCAGGTTTCAGGGGCCTATAACACCATTCCTTGAAAACTTGCTGGACCAGAAGTTGGTTCTGAGTTTGATAAAAGTTGGTTCTAAACTTGCTGTAGCATTATAAAAGCACTTATGACCAGCTTTTGAAAAGGGGCACATCCCAGAAAAGGGGATAGCAAAGTTCACCTGCACGCTTAAGAATGCAGGATACAACCCCAAAACAGAAACTCAAGAGTAACGATGGGGCTTATTCACGTAAGAAGTGAGAAAAAGATGACAGAAAATTATTGGCTGGCACATAGCCTGTGGTCTCCTCTACTCCAGTTAGCATCTGCTGGGCAAAGACTGGGGTCCAAGCTGAAGCTACATAGCAAGATGGCAGCAGCTGGAGGCCAGTGGGAGCCATGCTGTGAAGATGATGTCGTTTTTGGACAGTGGGTTTGGAGAGCGGGGTTCTTGGATTCACTCTGGGAAAGGTTTCACCAGATCTTCCTGTTTAGCTGCACATAGTGAGTTTTCTGGTCAAGTTTCTCCATGAGGCAGAGATGTTAGTTATTTTAAAGATCAGGTTTATTGGGAAATGATACAGGAAAGAAAAAGATACTTGCACAGACACAAACGGGCAGTAAGGACTGCCCCAAAAGGGACAGGTTTCCTGAGAGAGGCCTGCATGGTCACAGGCGGGAGGTCACTGACCTCCGCTGAGGGAGATCAGTGAAGAGAAACCCCGGCATGGTACAGGTCACGGGCAGGCAAGAGGCTGCTGCCCTGCAGAGGAGAGAGCTGGTAAAGGGAAGCACCTGCATAGTCACAGGTGGGCAGAAGGACGGCTGCCCTGAGGCAGTGCAGAGACTTGCCCTGGTGTCATCTTCTTCTTTTGGGAGGGGCTCGCTCCTTCATGGAGTGATTTGCTTGTTGACTTTGATCAACTATGTAGATTTTGAAAGGGACTGCAGATTCTACAATGGGCTCTGGAGATACTATAATGGATTCCAGAGATAGTGCTCAGGCGCATATCTTCTTTACTTTTGGTCAGACACTCCCAATAGCAGTGGGATATCTGCTTGGATCTTATGCTTTGTGATCTAGGCACTAGCATCTAAGGATCTTCGTTTACATAGTTGGGTTAATGGCTGTGCTAATCCCTCCTAACCCCACCTCCTTGTGTACGCCAGGTCTCTGGTCTTAAGTTGCTTCCTTTCCAGTTTCTCTATTTTTTTCTCCTCCATCACAAGGACCTGGAGCCACATATGTGGTGAAGAAGAGAACAGCCTGACTGAGCTCAAATCCTGTGGTGGCTCCACTCTGCTGCCGGTTCCCAGAGGCCCCTGCTCACGATGTCAGGAGGTAGAGTCTGGAGTGTCACCCACTGGTTCTGAGGTTTTCCCTCCAACATATTCAAATGGTGCATTTGCCAGCAAAATATTTCCTGGGCAGGCACTGGTGTTTCTGGGTGTGAATATCTGAGACAGCCCCAGGAAGTCCATGTACACTGTGCAATGAGCTGAAAACTTCTGATACCCACCAGGGCACACCTGCACCTGGCCAGGGAGCCAAACCAGGGAAGAGCTGCTCCTCCCACCCAACCTCATTTGCAGGAAAACTAGTGGCCATTATGAGTTTTCCATCAAAAAAAAATTTTTTTTTCATACTTGACATCAGTGAAACCCATCATGAAGCTCCCACATCAAGGCAAGTAACAGGCAGAGGCATAATAAAGACCAGCATTTTCCAAGTTAGGATTTTTGAGTCAAGAAACAGTTGTGTCTGACCAGTTTGGGGGTTCATTCCCACCAAGTCGGCTTCCTGGGACTCAGGCCTCTGTGTTTTGAAACTTCAAACCCAAATGCTCCCCTGTCTCAGGAATGTCAGAACTTGCTGGATTCCTAGTCAAGTTCTCTAGAATCCCATCCCTCTCCTTATTGGAGGAGATAGGAGGTGCACAGATAAGCAGCCGCTGTCCTATAAAATAGAAGAGAATGCCAATAAAATGGCAGCCTTTGTAACAGAACCCTGCGGCCAGGCCCGGTTGGTGGGAAACAGATGTGCCCAGGACCAAGGAGAAGATTTGTGGGCCTGTTTCTCTCCCCACTGAGCTCCAGGCCAACCATGTTCAGGAGCCCGGCAAGAAGCCAGATTGCCTCAGGCTTACTAGGAGTAGAATTGCTCCTTTCAGCTTTCAGCCAGGGCAGGGCAATCAGAAATTCCAAGAGCTCGCAATGCTAATAAAAGTGCCCCCTCCCATGCCAAAAAAAGAGAAAAAAATCCAAACAAAGAGCCTAGGAAGGACTTCAGATGCAGTATTTTGAAGGAATAGTTAGGACAAAATCTTAAAAATGTATCCTCCTCTGCTTAGGGGAAAAAGGAGTTGATAATTTTCTCTTTTAACTTTTAAAGTTTTCTCTATATAGATGAGTAAAAAGATTTCCTATATGACTTCTTTCCACATCATCTGCCTCCTGTATGTTCCATAACTGAACAGAGGTGCCATTTGGATCTCACTCCTCACCTCCCCAACCCCCCCCTATCCAGGCCACTAGGAGATTCCTGTTCCTTCCCAAGTCTCTCCTCCAGCCCCTGGGTCCTGAACACCAGCCATTGGCACCGAGAACCCCAGGTCAGTGTGCAGCCAGGCAAATGCTCCTCATCATCTGCAGCTATACCGCAGGGAAGGACTTCGGTCTTTATTGTTTTTATGATAGATGGTATTCTGATAACAAGGTTGATTTTCTCCTAGTGTTACATATTGGAATGGTGGCTGGCTCTCACTCCTGTCCCAAATCCACAAAACAATCTTCACACTGATTTCATTCAAGCCTGACTTGGGTATGTGTGTTTGGTTGATTCAGGCCACCTTCACTTTCTTCCCTCTTTTCACCTCTAAACTTTTATTTTCTTTGTAGTTAATGTACTAACTTATTGTGAGTACCATGACTGTGCTCAATATTTCACATGCATTAGCTCATTTAATGCTCGCAACTGGCCTCCATCAAACAGGCACGCTGGGCCCAGAGAGGGACTGAGCCCTGGGCCAAGACTGTGCAACTTTAGAGGCAAAGCTCTAACCTCTTACTCAGCTGACACCCCACTTACAAGCATGGCAGAGGGAGTAGGTATTTGGAGAGGACCATAACATGTTATAGGACGAGACCTCTGTGTGTTCCCAGACGAGCGCCATCCTCATCATGCAGCTGGAAAGAATGAGCACCAAATTGATCTGCTCAAGGTCAGTCAACTTATTAATTGGAGACAGAAAGATAATGTGGAAATAAAAAAAAAAAAAACCTTTGCCATTTTATATGACTCTGGGCAAAGATTTTATGAGGAAGATATTAGAAACCATGACTGAAATTTGGGACTGAGAATTCTGATTGCATTGAGTTTTTCCATGCTTTTCTTTCTCCCACATGTTGGAAATATTGAAAACTGACTATGCATAACCATCTCATAAAAATACAGAATTTTTCTGCACGAAAGGCAAATAAAGTGGAAAGGCTGTTATCTGTCAAGACAGTTGCTTTCAACATATTGTTGCCTGTAACCTTCCTTTACCGGCCCACCTGACAGCTGAGGGGACAGTGGTCCCATTAACTTAAAACTCTGACATTTATTTACAAAACCTGGCTTCATCATTGAGTTCTGCATCACCCCTCTGCACAGGATATGTGTGGCTAGAAGCCAAAGGTATGCAGCCCTGACCTTCCGGTGTCCCTTCCCTTCCATCCACTGATAGGGGAACTCTGCTCCTCTCTCCTGTAATGCCAACAACCCTCAGCAGGGCTGCTGGAGTGAAAGGAAGCTTCTCTGTGCTCAGAGAAGACTCCCATCAAGTCTAGAAGTAGGTTGAGAGATCTCCCTAACCTTGAATACTGTGTCTGGGGTGGAATCCGGTCTTCCCTCCTTTAGCTGATCTTAGACTGTTCTTTCCTTAATGGCAAGGTCATGTCTTTCCTATCCTTGCTCCTGGACCATCTGTTGATAAACCAGTCACAGTGATGTATCCACTTTCATCTCCTCCAACTCACTCTGGGTTGCTCTGACATTAGGTTGGAGCTAGATGACAACTTATTTTATTTTTTAATTTTATTTTATCTTATTTTTTGGCAGTTTCCTTCACCCCACCTAAATCTGGAGGCCTGAGGATTAGAATATATAATACTTGGCACATTGTGTGCCTAGACAACTGAGAATGGTCCCCGGGGACCACACTTGAGCCTGCAGCAAAGTCAGTCTGTGCTGCAGTTCCTGTGTCTTAAAGGAGGAAGTTGGTGACATGGGCTTATAAAGTCTCTCTCACTAGAACATTGGCAACTTGCAGGGTAAAAGAAGCTTTTCATAGAGGAAGTGGCATCAATGAAAAGCACCAGGTCTCCATCTGTGGTACTGCTTGGAAGTTGTGGGTAGAGCTGGCCGAGCAGAGAACAGGAGATGCTTTTTCTCTGGCTCAATCATAGGTCTTAAAATTGTTCGCCTGTGGAGAAAGGAAGGACATCTGGCCAGTCAGAAACTTCTCCCGATAGCTGCTGGGCCTTCCCATCCCAGGCAGGCTTGGGTCTGCAGCTCAGGCCTGTCTGGGCAGGGCTTTTGTTCCTTTAATAAATACTGCGGTGAATCTCAATCATGCTGACATTTGTCGAGAAGACATTTCATAAAAAGTCCCAGCTTAGAAGGAATGCTGTGGCCTCGAGCCACTTCTGAAATCATAGGCAGCTGCACAATACCCCTGAGTGTTCCTGTCCTGTGACCCGAAAGAACTGTGACAGTTGGGGTGGGAGACGAGGTGCTGGGAGTGGGAGGGGGCAGTTCACTAGGTGGCCTCTGTCCTTGAAGGGAGGCTTAAAATCGGGCTCCTGTTTGGAAGTAAAAGAATTTGGAATGTTCTTACCCAGTTAGATGAAGTTATTTTGTCTTTCTGGTGTGCAATGAGCCCAATACCATCGATGTTCAGTGACACTTACAAGCAAAAAAATACTGACTGCTGCCAGAACAAGTATTTAAGAAGTAGGGCTCTGGGGCATTTGTACAGGAAAAGACAGGTAGAGCCAAGTGTGACTCCAGGGGCTGGTGGAATTTGCATAACGTTTACAAGGATAGTAAACTGAGTACAGGTGTGTGTGTGTGTGTGTGTGTGTTGCCTGTGCACAGGTGCTCACAAAGTTTTTGAAGGGGACATTCCAGGACCAGGGCTGACACACACAAGGGAAAAACAAAAATACTACGTTTTGGAGCATTGGGTGCTGAAAGAAAGCCAGGTGGGGACAGAGCTGTGACTGGTAGTCGATTGCATCAGAGAGCGGCTTGGCTCTGGCTCATGGGATGGAGTGACAGAACTGGTGCTCTGGAGTGTCAGCCTGCATGAAGGAACCATGTGAAGGTGGGGGGTAGGGACTGCTGCCCTGATTCAGGGGAGTGGAAAAACTACTGATGGCAGAGAGAATGCCCAGCTGGAGACGGAGAGAGCAGGCCCCTGGAGAAATACAGCCTTGTAATGACCCTTCCTGCCCGGAGAATGCATTTGTTCCCTTTCATCCAACTCCACACATCACCTCTGAATAAGGTGTAAGAATAGTTTTGATAAGGCGCCACTTCACTTTCATTACTTTCCATCCAAAATTTTGTGGCTTCCCCATCATCATAGCATAAGGTTCAAACGCCTCAGCTTGCAATCAAGGCTGACACCAATGATTTCCCATTTTACTTAAAGCAACAGGGCTCTTCAAAGGTGATTTTATGCAGAAAACTAAGCTGTAAAGCCAATAAAAGAAGAGCAGCTCGGGCCTCCCCTGGTGGCGCAGTGGGTTAAGCACCGCACTATGAAGCAGACCGCAGCCACTTGCAGCATGAGTTCGATCCCTGTTGCCAGCCAGGGAGGGGGACCCACATGGTGCAGCAGACCTCTCCTGCTGTGCCCGCTGCTCCCCTCAGCAGTGTACNTCTGTTGATCTGCCTGTTCTGCTCCCTGCTCTCTGTGGTGAATCCTCTCACCCCCCACACCTCTGGCCTGTACCCCAGTGCTTGTATGCATAAATAAATAAATCTTTAAAAAAAAAAAAGAAGAGCAGCTCTACTGAAATCCATGCACAGACCTTGCACATTGTCCCACGCAGTTAGTCTCACCGCTGTATATTTTAGTCTCCGTACCTTCAGCTATTCCACTCTATCCCTATTCTCACCCACAGAGTTTCTGAGACTCTTCCAAGAGGAGCCCAGTCCTTTGAGGAGCACAGCTGGAGCCATTTCCCATGAGCTTAGTTTCAACCTGCTCTCTCTCCCATTGTTTTCATGCCCATGAGTGTTCTGGGCCTTCTGCCCTAAACACACCTTGGACCTTAGCTTCTTGCTGCCTCTACTTGCTTTACTCTGATATGATGTCCTCAGTGTTTGCAACCTCATCAGGCCCAGTCCACACCTCTCCTCTGCCACCACCATCATCACCACTATCATGACCATCACCATCATTGCCATCAGCACTGTCATCTTCAGCCACAGACTCTATCAAACACTTACTATGTCCTTTTTATAGAGATCATTTCATTTTACTGTTATAGCAACACACCTAGGTGTATATTATTTGTCTCACTCTATAGACCAAAAATTAAAGTATAGAGTTAAGTAACACATTCAAGGTAGCACAATGAGGAAGCAACTGAATCAAGATTCAAATGCAGACAATCCAACACAAGCGCACCCTCTCTCTATCATACACTAGATACACAGCTTCCCTAAAGACACAGTTGTAGGTTTGTTGATGATCAATGAGGCTAATGACTCTGGAATACAAAGAGTGAAAGAAAAAATTGATTTAATCACTCAAAAAATATATACTGAATTCCTGCCTAGGTGTCAAACACTATATGCCGGGCTCCAAGGCAGGGATGGTGAAAAAGATGGACAATATTTCTACTCCCTGAATTGTTTAAAGTTTGGGGAAAGTAGTCAGAGATGACCCTGAGATTTCCAGTGGAGTGGTTCAGAGAGGAAATGATAGTGTAACAGGGTGGTCCCCAGAAAAAGGGAAAGTTTCAAAATCCCGGTCCCCCCCTAAGTAAAGTAGAGCTGAGAAAAAATTTAAAAATGGGGGGAAAAAATTAGAAAACAGAAAAAGAAAAAAGGGAGGACAGAGAAAAGCAAGATGGAGAGCTGCACAGAGGTGTGGAGAAAGCACGTGGAGCAAATGGACATGTGAAGAAACTGTGCTTGCTTTTTAGTGTTGGACTGGTTAAAACAAATGTGGGTGAGAGACCCATGGGGAACTTAATAATAGCAGCTTTCATCTTCACTTTAATTTTGCTCTTTTCCTCCCAGATTTATCTTACTCTTTCTAACCCTTTTCTATGGGTCTCTACTGAAAGGTCCTTTAGACTTGTGGCAGGCTTTTGGGTCTTGCTTTGGGCCAATCCTATTTAACTGAACTTTACCCTCAAGGAGCTGGGTAACTTTAAATGCTCAACTTAATAACTATATGCTTTATCCTTTCTGTATTGTTCCCCAATTGTATTAAAGTTCCTTTCCATTAAAAGCCTTATATGTTTGTCTGAATGCGGCAGATGGCAAAACCCATTTAGAAAGAGCAGGTTTGGGAGTTCTGGATTGCCCCTCTCCCTGCCCTGTAACAATAGTACTGTTGGAAGAGAATTCAGGAGAAGGGATGGACTTGGAGGTAAGAAAATGATTTTGACAATTGATCTGACTTTCAGGTGCCAGGGCAAAGCAAATTACTAAGTGAAATTCTTCAGACAGTAATGACGACAGTGGGTGGGAACTTAGATAGAGACTGTTGTGGGAGATGTGGACCTGGGAATTACATAAATAATGCTGACAGCTGAAGATAGGGAGAACAAGGCAAGATTAATAAGTAAAGAATTAAATCTAGAGACAGGAGCCAAGTCTTGGAAAATGTTCAAGAGAGAATGGACACTTCTTCAGAGAAGAACTGGTCACATGCTGTCAAAGAATTCAAAGAACTGAGGAGGTTTTAATGAGAGGGTGAAGTGGTTAGCAGTGCCAAAGGTCTCTGGTAGAGCTAAAAAGAGAATACTGGAGTTCTTTACATTTGACTTAAAGGAAGTTTTTGCTGATTTCTGAGTTCAGCTTCAATGTTGTTTATATTTTAATTTCTGTGATAAGAAATGATGAGATCTTTACATGTTTCAAGAAATAGCTATTCCAATTCTCTGCCTATTTTTTTTAACAGGGGTTTTCATTTTTTTATGGCTGAATTTCATGAGTTCTTTTTATACTTTGGATATTAAACCTTTGTTGGATGTATTATGTGCAAATGTCTTTTCCCATTTAGTAGGGAGTTTGATGCAAGTCTCTTTTGTTGTGTAGAAGCTTTTTAGTTTGATGTAGTCCCATTTCTTTTTGCTTTTGTTTCCCTTGCCATTGGATTTGAGTTCCAAAACATTTGTAAGGCTAATGTCAAAGAGAGTATCACCTATGTTTCCTTCTAAGTATTTTATAGTTTCAAATCTTATATCCAAGCTGTAATCCATTTTGAATTTTTGTGTATGGTGTTAGACCATGGTCTGGCTTCATTCTTTTGTATGTGGCTGTCTGTTTTCCCCAAAACCATGATTAAAGAGGCTATCCTTGTTCCAGTGTATTTTCTTGACTACTTTGCTATAGATTCTGTCCACATAGCTGTGGGGTTATTTATGGTCTCTCAATTCTGTTCTGTTGATCTATGTGTCTGTTTTTATTCTAATACCAAGTTGTTTTAATTATTATCACTTCTAGTGGTAAACAATATAGTATATATATGCCCATTTTCATGTTCTTAAACTGCTTGGTCATTTAAAATAATATCTTGATACTTGTATCTTTTAATTTATTTTTTTTTCTTTTACACAATGAACTATAGTGTTTTTGTTTTGTTTTGTTTTTACACAATAGACTATGGTAGTGGATAGTGGGTAACTTGGTGGTGCACTATGCTGGTTGTACCTGATAGGGGTATCCTAATATTACTTCAATTAAAAAATAAATTTTAAGGAAAAAAACTATGTTTCCTTTATTAAATGCAAAATGTGCAAAAAATAATTAGTATCGCTTTATAGTTTCATTTGAAATTTAGTAGTGATGATACAGAAAGTGAGCAACAGGTCACTGTGGGCTCTTCACCCATGTGCTCACAACTGCAAGACATGGCTCAGTCTCTGGGTTTATTTACAGCAGAGATACTTGCAAATATTTACAAATAAGCCCACAGCAGGGCTTATTGACAAAGGGAGACTGGGATAAGGAGACTTCCTAAGGCCACGAATGTCCTTCTGTCCTGCCCCAGATAGTGTTCATAGTGTCCAGTTCAAACCAACAACTGCTCATGCTAGATGGCCTTGTGCCCCTGAAGAGAGCCTGGAACCGGTGGCACACTGGTAAGCAGCAGAGTGGGGGTCAAGCCAACCTGTGGGTGCTGGGGGTAGCCACAGTAGCGCTGCTGAGGTCACACTGCAGCAGCATTTCTCTTGAACCAAAGTCAGAACTCCTTCTGAAGCTTCTTCTAAGCTGAGTCAGACCTTCAATCAGCCTTCCAAGTAGCTTTTCTTCCAAAGCAGCGTTCTTTGTCCCAGGTTTTTCCAACAATCATTCCCAAGCTGAGTCAAGCCTCTCCTAATATTCTAATAACCCCCTTCAGGATACCCATCTTTCAAATCTGATTGGTCCATTTTCCAAACCAGCTGTTTCCAAAACTTAATTGGTGCTGGTGCAAGCTTGACCTTAATTGGTGCCAGTGGGAGGCTGGACCTATCTGATCCGTTTTCAGAACTGGCTCAGGGTTCAAAACAAAAACTCCAGTATTATGTCCGACCTGCCGGCCACTGTCTGGCGCAGAAGCTGCTCAGGTAAGCTCTGCTGTTTCTGAATGGCACTGCTAGATTCAACCCTGGCCCCTGTGTATCGAAACTGCCACAGTTTTCTCTCTCTTTTTTCCCCTAGAACTGAGTTATGGCTGCAGTAGGGTCAGTCATCAAACCCAGTTGCCCTGGCATGGTTCAGGCTGAGCTGGGGATTGGAGGCTGCTGTTACAATGTCTATATTTTTTGTTTTTCCCTCAGGAGTGCTTTTGTTATTTGGAGTCTTTAGTAGTTCTAAATAAATTTTGTGGTATTTTTCCTATGTCTTTGAAGAATGCTGCTTGGATTTGAATATGGATTACATTTAATCTGTATATTGCTTTAGGCAATGTAGTCATTTTAATGATGCTAATTCTTTCAGTTCATGAACACAGAATGACTTTCTGAGAATGGCTTTTATCCAAAGGACAAGAAACAACAAGTGTTGGAGAGGATGTGGCGACAAAGGAACTTTTATATGCTATTGGCGGTATTATAAATCATGGAAAGCAGTATGGAGAATCCTCAAAAAGTTAAAATAGAAAATCCATACAAGCCAGTTATCTGATTTCCAGGTATGTGCCCAAAAAGTACAAACATACTGATTTAGAGAGATATATGCATCCCCTTATGGTAGTTATGGACTTATTTTCATTAGCCAAAGTCTGGAAACAACCTAAGTACCCAACAACTGACAAATAGTAAAGGAAATATGATGTATGTGTGCACATTTGAATACTGTTAGCTCTATGTGTGTGTATGTAATGAAATCCTACCACTTGCAACAACATGGATGGGACTAGAGGGAATTATGCTAAGTGAATAAGCCAGGCGGAAGAAGACTAAACACTGTATATGATTCCAATCATATGTAGTATACAGAGAAAACAAACAAACATGAACCAAATAAAACACAACTTTTTGGAACATAAGGCCAATTAATGGTTACCAGAAGGGAAGAAGGATGGGTGTGCATAGGTCAGGAAAAAGAGGACAATGGTATGGTGAAGGATAAACTAGAACTTCTGTGGTAAATTTAATATCATATATACGTGCTCATTCTTGCTCATTTTCATTTCTAGAAGTTTTGATTCTTCAAAATCTGCTTGGTCATTTTAAATAACATGTTGCTACTTGTATCTATTTTCATTTATATGGTTTTTCTTTTTTCTTTTTTAATCTGTATTGACTTAGTTAATGTTTTGACAGTATAGGATTTCTCTGTTCAGGTCACAGGTTCATTATCAATGATGCACACTTAAATTTTTATAATGTTATAAATGTTACTTTCAAACAGCTGGAAAAAAGAGTAAACTTCATAGAAGGGTGGGACTAAAGGACAAGTTACAGGGAATTCTAAGGGGAAATGGTCTATGAGGAAAAGGCAGTTGCCACTTGCTAACCACACCTCACATTGAGAAGTTGGCATGAAAGTAATGTCAGTTAAAGAAATAAAATGCCAAATAAAATCAGTTTTGTTAATCCTGTGATCTGACCCAAATGTGAATCTACTTAAATATGATGGTCATTGGATTTAAAATAGAACAACTTAAAGTCATGCTAGCAAAAAGGGACCCCCAGAGTTGACCTAGCCCAATCCCAGAGGTTCTCACCCAAATTAATGGTGTCCTCTATACTCTTATTTCCTGTTTGATATCGTGAGTTAGTTCAGTTCAGCAGATTCTTTCTTTAATAACTAAAATCTTAAAAATAACAATAAAAAAACTAATCTAGTTAATCCTGCAAATGTATTCTTCCTTGGGGAAACATTTACATTCATATGACCCCAAATGCTAAGCCAATAAAAGCAGCAGTAGAAATCATTATTCACTGTTATCAGCAAAAAAGCAGAAGAGAGTGATAGGCTCAAAGAACTTTGGTGTTTTCAGAGAGAAAAATGAATTTTTTGTCTCTGTATTTTTATCTTCTCTGCCACCATAATTTAGATAGAAAACAGACCCAGCAATTGGCCCTATCCATGAAGCCAAATATTTCATTTCCCAGAAGACTTGGAGAAAGACCCTCTGGGCATCTTTGTAAAAGCATGGCCTGTTCAGACCTTATGAAATGGGAGATCACAAGAGTGAGCCATTTCTTATTGAAAGAAATTGCTAGATGTAACCCCAGAACACATTAGTTAGGGAATAATAAAAATATAATCTTCCTAGAATACTCATCACATATTGACCTCTGTTCCAATTCAGGCCTAGAAATTAAAGCAGAGGGTAAATCATAAATAGTGAAATAGTGACATTCTTGTGTCATAGCCACTCTGAGGAAAGACTGAAGCAACTGAGGATGTTTTGGTTTGAAAAAGAGGAAATGGAGAAAAGATGAGAAGTATATGAATACCTATTAGTGCCATTAAGCACAGAACAAGAATGTATGATTTCAACTCTCATAAGAAGGCTTTACTTGGAGATGAAGAATTTCTGACCAATTGGTTAATTCACTGAGATTGTCAAATTCAGATCCCACATTCTCCTATGTGGCCTTGAACAAGTTACTTAATCTGACTGTGCCTCAATGTCCTCCAAAGTGGGGAGAGTCTAACCTTTGCAAGGATTTCATCAGTCAGTTCATGTCCTGACATCATTATCAGTCTATATTACCAGGCTCCGAGATCTGCGATCTCAGGCTTCAGCCCACGCAGGAAACCACCTCCTTAAGGTCTCCTTAGGCCCAGCCCTTTCCACAGCTTCCATGGTTGGCTTGGGAACAAATGGCCATGGGAATCCTGGGAAGTTAACTTAAGACCTTGTTTGGCTTATACGCCAAGCAGTTTTTTCTCAGTCTTGTCACCTTCCCAGAGCTGAAACCAGGAGAAATGAGATCCAGGATTCCTCTACTGACTTCCCCAGAGCTTTTATCCCCTTCCTTAGACCTTGGCCCAAAGAGGGTAGGGTGTCAGATCTACCATGCTTGACAACCAGACTGCTACATAGACTCCTTACTTCCCCTGATTCTCCCCTCTCTGTGGGATATAGAGAGAGATGGGGGCGGGGGGGGGGTCTCCTTAGTTCACAACATTATCCTTTTGTGCTGTGAAGACATTAGTCTCTCAGGCTCCCACTAGGTGGCTCCTGGTGTGGTGTTCTTGCTGCTTCTCTTAAATAACTTCTGTTGTCTACCCAGAAGGATTGTAGAGGCTCCTCTGAAAAGCCTGTGGCTGACCTCTGTGCCTTGTCTGAGGGCCCACGCAGAGGGCTGTGCAGTCAGTCTCCTGCTGTCACAAGAGGGAAACTCACGGCCCTTGACACAGGGCAGTGAACATGGTAGGGCAGCACATATCCACGGAGTCAGGTGGATCAGGTAACCTATGGCCAGAAATACTGCTTAATTTCAGTCTATTTGTGACTGAAATTAAATTTCTACTACCTATATAAAGTAGTAGTATACAAGGTAAAAATAAAAGCCTAATTTGAAACAAGAAGAAAATAAGGGATAAAAATAACAAAATAAAAGAATAAAATCAATTTGAGGGTTAGTGTTATAAAATATCCCTCATGTCAAGTGATGTATAATATCAATTATTTACCTGGCTAAATCTCCTAGATATTAGGTTAAGGTTATTAGTTTTTCTCCCAGTAGCTATTATATTCTACATCCAAAAAATATAATATCTGATTTCAGCTAAGATTAGAATGATTGAAAATAAAGAGGCCATGAAAATTTTCAAAAAAGAAGGAGAAAGAAAAAATAATAAGGGCAGGAAAATAAGATGAATGAACTCCATATGCCAGGGAACCTCAACTTGCTGAAGACAACCACAAGGAGGACCCACCTTCTCAGCAGCCAGAACATGGAATCTCCTCCGCTTTGAAATTCCTCCCACTAGTTCTCAGGAAAGGGGTACTATATAAGATGACTGAAATCTCAGTATCCATACAGGAAGGTAAGGGCCCAGCAACAGATGACTGGATTAAGATGTGATACATATAGATGAATGAATAATATTCAGTTATTAAAAAAAGAAAGATGAACTCTTGCCATTGGGAACAACATGGTTGGAGATGGAGGGGGTTATGTTATTTAAAATAAGCCAGTGGGAGAAAGACAAATATAGGATGATTTCACTCACATTAGGCATATAGCAAAACAAAACAAAGGAACTAACAAAACTAAACCAAAATAAAGTCTAGAGATAACTGCAGAAATGAGGCTGACAGAGGGAGAAGGTAGGGGTGGGAACAAAGTGGGAGGAGCCCAATGGTTCATGATAAAGGGATATGGGTGCTCTGGGGTTGTTGGGGTGCAGTGATGCCCACCTTAGGAGATGTGAATATATTCCTCTGAATCATATACAGTGCTGTAAACCAATGTTACCCCAAAAAATTAGAAAAAGAAGAATGTAAAATCAAGAAAGACTTAGAGTCCCTTCTACCCCCAATGCTCTCTGCCCCCTGCAAAAATTAAATAAATAAAAAAACAAACAAATAAATAATATATTTCTTCCATCTCTCCAGTTGTAACCTGAGAGCATCTAGATGAAAGGAATCTCAGTAAAAGTTTTCCACAGGTTCCAGTACTGTGCAATTCATGTTCATATCTCCCGCGGTTTAAATAAGTGATAAGAAAGTTAAATAAACTTAAATAAAGTTAGTAGGTTTAAGAGAGGTGAACAAACTACATATTCTTCAGGCAATCCTTCTCACATTGTCCCTGTCAAACAACTGTAAGTTTAGGGTAGGATAATTAACTACACATTTTTCCTGTGACTGAGGGCTTTAGGTGTTAAATCCAAGACAGTGCCAGACAAAACAGGAAGGTTAGCTATTCTAGTTCAGAATAACTCTTTCTGACTCTTACCTGGGTCCTAACTCTCTTGTATTGTTGGTTGAGAGCAAAACTTTAAAGTCAGAGCATCTCAGGTGTGTTGATGCCTACTGGGGAGAAATGAGGAACAAACAGGAAGCCATGAGCAGTCAGAACTCCACCAGGCAAGGCTGCAGGAACTGTGAGGTTAGTGCCTACATCCTCCTCCAGTCTGTTTTCCCGTAGCACTCAAGTCAGAGCCCATGGTGTCTTGTCCATTCTAGGTGATCAGTAAACACTGAGATCCAATTGAAGTGGTGGGGTGACTTTGTAGGCATGGGGTGATTTCCTCACCCTTTCCCAGCACCTTTTGCCTCATCTTTCCTTGAACACTTTCCTGGGAAGCATACTTTTTGCTAACATATCCTCCTTTGCTAGTCTATCCCTAAATCTGACCTATCCTCCGGGGCTGAGCTGTGTGTCCTGGCCACAGAATCTCTGGACAAAGAAGCAGCGTCCCCTCCTATGGGCAGCTACTGTCTGCCTGACCACCTGGCTCCAAGAAATTTCCTTAATGGGTTTTCCCACCCTGAGAACAGACTGTTACCAGACTCTGGGCTATTTTCTTCCAAGCAGTCTCATCTATTCCTATTTCTCAGGCATCCTAATGTTCTAGGGTGCTAGGGTTATGGCACTGGGTGCCAAACAGGAATAAAATTAAAACCTTGCATAGAGGTTTTGTGATCTAGTTGACTAGGCAAGTAGGTAAGTAAGTTAAGTCTCTTTAACTTTTGGACACTTTTGGAAGTGACTTGAAATCAAAACACACATGCACAAAAAATCCAGCCGCAACAATAAAAATAAAAACAAACAAAAACCATTCCTATGATTCAACTCCATGCCAAATTAAACCAAAAAGAATTATTCCACTGAAAATGACCTCAAACTCCCACCTGTAATAATACTTCTTCCCTGACTTTGCCCCTCCAATTTCTGGAAAAGAAAAACAGAATAGTTTCTCTAATTAGATTCTCTAAATATACTGATTTATTTATTCTGTACCTACAGGTAGGTCACTCATCTTTTTCTGGGCTCGAGTTGTTTTATCGATGCTGCTGATAATGATAATAATAATGACCATTTGAGTGCTAGTTATGTGTCAGGTACTGTTCCAAACATTCTTTTAAATAACATACTTAATCTTCACAATAATATTTTTACATATGAGAAAACTAGAACAAACAGCTGGTAAGTGAGAGGGCTGGTTTTTAACCCACGTGCTTTCAGAATGCATACATGTGGCATTAGTTGATGCTGAATGAATCAATGACTGGATGGATGATTGGATGGCTGGTTGGTGGGTAGATGAGTGAATGGATAAGTGCATGGATGAATAGTGGATAGGCGGATAGTGAATGGATGGATGGAAATGAATGGAAGGTACTGGGTAGTTGGAGGACAAATAATGGGTGGACGATCGCTAGATGGTGGTAGATGTCAGATGAAGACAGTAGCCCAGCAATTGCTCAGACACCTCTCTGAAGTATTTATGTGGTATCACTATCTAAAATTGCTACTCTTAATATGAATTTTGGTTCTTCATGGTCTTCTGTTTCAAAATGACATGAAAGAGTGCCCATTAGAAGGACAGTAAGCAGTCTGAGTAGAGTAGGAACTCAGTCCCTAGTGTATTTGCACCTCCTTTGCAAAAGGAACATCCCTTACGGGACTCATTTAAATCTCTGTGGAATGGAAGCAAGGAAGTTATGTTTCACCAAAATGAATTACTCTCATAAGAATTCCTGGAGAATTTTGGATTAAAAAACTGCTCCCTTAGAGCCAAAACTAATACATAGCTTATATAAAATGAAAAGAATATTTCTAGTTCTCTCAAAAAAAAAATAGATTACTGTATCCAGTCAACAAGAGCTTATCTTAAACCTCCTAAGAATTAGATGAACTGTCCTCAAATTTTACTCTCATTAAGATACCAAACTGAGATTAACCAGATCTATGGCTTTGGCATAGAGGTAACCAAACCTCAGTGACAGGCCTGTTTTCCATCTTCATGATAATAATCTTGTGACTACTAGACATTTTCTTTAATAAAAACATTTTGTGTGCCTTCCTTGTAGCAGATGCTTAGAGATTACCTAGATGGGTCTCGAGAATGAAGTATAACTTAATATTTAAGTTAAATGACTCACATGCTACAAGAAACCATTATCGTACACTTGGTATGTTTTTCAAAATATGTAGACTTCTCTTTTCTTAATTTTTTTTAGAAGATAAATAAAAAACCTATTCTTTCTAATTGTTCAACTGTTCGATGATCTAATTCGTCATTAGTGTTTTCCATTGGTTTGAAAAATGTGCCAACATGAATTTAATTTTCACACCTCCATTTTCCTTAGCTCATGTACTGAAGATTCTACAAGGTGAGTAGCACTGGGTAAAAGACTGATGTATCATCTAGACTCAATAATTAAAAGCCATAAATCCCTTAGTAAATCAGTGAACATTTCTCATTCTCAGTTGCCTGACCTGCAAAATGGAGATAATGCTACCACCTTACAATCTAGGCGCTATGAGAAATGCATCATCAATGCTAGTGGCAAAGTGTAGCAATCAATATAATGTAATGATAACTGGTGTCACCCTGTTAAGCAGAATTATATTATATTAACCTGAGTCTGAATATACCAGATAGTTTTGTAACCAAACTTCATGCACTTAGACAAATTTCTGTTAAAATATTAGTGAGGCAAAAAAAAGTCATAATATAAATTAATACTAAAAATCAATTTTTCTCTTTGGGTACTGGTATAGTCTGCCTGCCATATACTTAGGTCTTTTGGTTTTATCACTAAAATGCATCCTTAAAATTTAAGCCCTTACTTAATAAGTATAAGGAAGTGGGTTGAACCATTCTCGTGTTAAAGGGTGGAGTGAGTGTAAAGGTGCTGTTGGTGGCCTAAAGTTATTTACAAAATATAGGGGGTGGAGGGAGGGGGAAGAATTTATGAGAGGGGAGGAACTGGAATTCATGGTAGTTGTTCCCAAGAGTAGTTGTTCACAAAAGACATCCTATATTTGTCTTTCTCCCACTGGCTTATTTTAAATAGCATAACCCCCTCCATCTCCAGTTGTTCCCAATAGAGTTCAGAGCATCCAAAATCCATACGCATGAACTCTAACCTATAAAGAAAATTCTCCCCAGAACTGGCTGCCTAAATCTCTAGGAATGGGTATGTTTCTAGAGCCAGTGGGTTTGTTCCTCTGGTACTATGTCAGACTCTGCAGTCTGGCCTTCTAAAAACAATTCTGAATATCCTTTAGAGACACTAGGGTTCAAATACCACTGATGAGCTCCAACTTCAAAGTCCTCTTCAATTCTAAAGACTTTATCATGTCCCAGTGGGCAAAGGGTGTGCCACAGCCCCTCCTTCACAGCTTCTTGTCACTTAAGTTTGTGTCTTAATAACTCTTTCTATTGAGCTTTGAATCTGTCCAGTCCAGTTTCTCTTGCTCAGCTAAGATAGTTAAAGTCCTAGGACTCATAACACTTCCACACCTGAAAGAACAGAAAAGAAAGTCTTAGTGAGAACAAGACTGCTGATTTTAGACTCTAAAGTGTATTCTTACAAAAGAGGAGCTCGATTTATTTGAAGACCTCAGAAAACATAGCTGGGACTAATGAGTAGTGATTTCTGGCTTAGGATGATGCTGAAAAGTCTTTAACCCCAGAATGAGTCACTTATGAGGTAGAAATTACCAAGCACTAAGTGTATGCAAGCAAGGTTGCTCTGACTATTTATCAAGAGGGAGTCTTCCATTGGATGGAGGGTTGATCTAAGGACTAGATTCAAAGATCTCCAAGGCCCTTTAAAGGAGGTACCAGAATTTCAAGTTCAGTCGTGAATTTTTTCAGACCTGGAAATTCCCCCATCAAATCTGTCTACCTCCTACTATAGACATAAATGCCTTTGCAGAAAGCCTAAAGTAAGAATACTTCATATATGGGCCTCCCCTGGTGGCGCAGTGGGTTAAGCAACGCACTACGAAGCAAATCGCAGCCACTGAAGCACGAGTTCGATCCCTGCTGCCGGCCAGGGGG
>JAGFMF010011673.1:9160939-9215143 GCA_019455555.1 Galemys pyrenaicus | reverse complement strand
GCTCTCTGTGGTGAATCCTCTCACCCCCCCACACCTCTGGCCTGTGCCCCAGTGCTTGTATGCATAAATAAATAAATCTTTAAAAAAAAAAAAGAATACTTCATATCTCCCAGATATTATTCCCCTGGTTGAAAAGGTGAGTATGATAGATAACCACCAGGGAGGTGAGGTTCTTATTATCATCCTTTCTTTATGAATTCAAGTTGGCACATGATGGCAATTCTCAAAGGAGACTTGCAGAAAGGCAACTGTGCTGTACTCATTGGTCAAATAGAGAAAATTAAAGCATGGCGATAAGTAATTGACTTATTTCTAGACTGTTGAACATAATTGAAACCACATTCAAGAGCAGAGAGACTGCAAGCAACTTACATTAAGTGACGGTGGTAATAATTTTCTATAAAGCAGTTGTCTTTGTTATCTGGATTCCCTAAAAAGTGCTTCTCAATGATAGCTACCTTGGTGCGAATGAAGTATAGAATCATTATCGACATGAATGACACTTCTAATTTAAATTCTATGAAGTTCATTAAAATTTACAATATACCTCTGCTTCTGATTCATCCACGATGACTGCCACCTGGTATCCTTGTCTTCCTCTTCTAGACTTTGGCCAGGATGCCAAACCTTGTTAAATTTTGACATCTCATCTATTTGTGAATTCTGTCCCCAACTGTTGTGAGGTCATCCTGCTGTCCACTGTCATGCAAGAGAAAATTGTGGTAAATATGCTACTAAGTGGTTATTCAATAAAGTGTGATGAGACACTTAAAGTGACCCCAAGATTAAACTCCCATTTGGGGATCGTTTGATGACTAATGGTCACTACCACCAATTTGGAGATATTACAACAAAACACTGTTGTTGACAAAAATATTAACCATAGATGATGAAAGTTTTTCAGCTGGGAGCAGCATAACATCTGGAGGCCATTAAAACTGGAAAATGTTCTCTCTAAATCCTGATTGCCAAAGTTAGAACCAACCACCCGGAAACCGTGGCCCTCATGCTAACTCAGTGTTTGTGTTTCATTAAAAATGATTTCAGGGATCTAGCTCTATATGGCCCGGTTCCCATAGCTACAGCTGCTAATCTCTCCGGACATGTCCTGGTGTGCAACAACATTACTTGTCTCTTGAGTTTGGAAGGAGAGACTTCCTGGGGGATAATTTCAGATGCTTTCTCACATCTAGAGACCTATCTGAAGACTTCACCAGGCTGAGATAAAGGAGAAGAAAATTAGGATATAAATCCGAACATGAATATATTAAAAAAATATTTTCATAGATTTGCTTCAAAATAAGAGAAGCAGTACTTGTGAAAAATAAACATTTAGTAAATATATAATATGTAGTAAAAACAACTAATGGAAGGTTATATAATTTTAGTTCTATATTAGTTTCCAACCGTACCATAACAAATCACCACACATTTAGTAGCTTAAAACAACACAGATTTATTATCTTGCTATTCTCTAAGTTAGAAGTCCAACATGTCTCATGAAGCTAAAATTAAAGAGTCAACAGGGTTGTGTTCCTTTCAAGAGGTTCCAGGGGAAAATCTATTTCTTTATTTTTTCTAGTTTCTAGGGGTTTCCCACATTCCTTGGCTTGTGAAGCTTGCCTACACCTTCAAAACCAGGAAAATTGCACCTCTGTTATTATTCTTTCACAGTCACATCCCCTTCTACCCACTTAAGGGAAAGTTTCTCTGATTTTAAAAACCCATGATAACCTTTCTACCTCAAGATCCTTTCTTTAATCACACCTACGAGTCCCTTTTGCCATGGAAGGTAACATATTCACAGAGTCTGGAGATTCAGCTATTGACATCTTTGGGATGCCATTACATTAGCCTGCCCACCACAGAAAGAGCTTTTCCAGACTCCAGGTAGTAAAAAGGCTTGAAATAAAAAGTTCACCAATCACTTCCTTTTAGAATTGAATTTCACCCTAGTTAAAAGAACAGAAGTTTTCAATGCATACAATCTTAAACATGGACTAACACCCCACATTTTGCTAGCCCACAATGAATCACTTGGCAGACAGTTTTCCAAAATTTTCAGAGATGAGCTCAAATTTACTGGTAAACATGCAGTCTATCTGGTTTTATTGCTGGTATTTATATGAGTAACCAAATATACTTCTTTTGAAACAGCAAAATGTTCATTGAAAGCATAAACTCTCATGTCCCAGAGCATGTGAAGGAGGGGATGCGCTTGGTAAAATGTGTTTTACCTGAATTCAGTCCTAGATTGTGTTTCTGTGCATTGCAGGGCACAGAGCAGCCTGGCCTGGCTGTGCCTGCTCAGGTCTGTGTTTCTATCCTGCCTAGCAGATTCCTCAGTGGAAGTCAGTGTGTCCCAGAAGTGAGTTCTCAGTGCAGCTTTCCAACACTCACCATGATTTTTTTTATTACGAGCTTCTGCCCCTTCACTACCCCCGGCCCTGTGCTGTAGCTTCCATTTGATTTGACCCATGGGCGACTCTACCTGGAGACTGGAGGGAAGAAGAAAGTAAGAAAGTAAAAGTAAGGTGAGAACTTTTTTTTTTTACTATTTATAGCAGTGCATTGTGTGTGTATGTATTTAATTGATGTCACATTGGTTTATATACTTGTTTGCCTTGCTTGTGCCTTGCTTGCTTGCTTATAGCCCCCACCCCCACTCCTCAGTATCAAGACCCCCAGAGTCGACTACCATAGTGCATTGTGCTCCCTCCCTAGTCCCCGTGCTAGCCTCAATTTTGCAAATAGCTTTCTAAGGCAAGTCCTTAGTTTGGATTTATCTGACTCTTTGCTTGGTTTGTCTATATTCCACATATAAGTGACACCATCTGGCACTTAACTTTCTCCTTCTGACTTAATTCACTTAGCATAATCCCCTTGATTGGTGCAGAGCAAAGGGCATTTCTAACCCTGGGAACTGTGGGGTTCTTCTTATTTTCTTATGCCTGGAAGTCCAGCCTGAGTTAGAATATGGATCACATTGGAAATAGGCTAAGCAACATCAGTAAAGGTCCAGAAATGTCTTGATGGGTCATTTTGTGATTTTAAGGAGATGGCCTCTATTGGCAAGAACTCACTCTTTTGGATACTGGCCCATGTTCTCTCTTACGCCTATGACTCATTCACAAAGCACGTGGAGCCCTTAGGTTTGTGAACAGCCCTCCAGGCCACAGGTTGACAATACAAAGGTAAAGGCACTGACAGTGCAGTCATGAGTTGCTTAACACGACTTCAATCAGTCATAGACCACATATATGACCCTGGCTCTAATAGGCTATATGCCATGTGCACACGCTATACCATGTGCAGCAGACTATACCATCTTGGTTTGTGCAGGCACATTCTACAATGTGTGCGCAACAAAACTAATGATTCCTTTCTCAGCACATATCCCTGTCCATCTTTACATGACTATATATGTACGTGACTATGATCCATGTCCTCTAGGAAGATCCTAAAGTGAAATATCTCATTTAATTTTACAAAACTCTTATTAATCATCCCATTTTACAAACAGTGGAGCAAGATTTAAAGTCTTTTGTCCAACCTCATGGCTGGTGAGTGATTGGACTAGGCAGAGTCACTAGGTTAAGCAAACGAGGTGTTCAACTAGAGTGCAAGATGCAAAAGGGAGTAAAAAGTCAGTGATCAGGGCAAAAAATGCTTTGATAAAATATTTTAGAAAATCAATATTATGATAAAATTCATAATGAACAAAATATCAAAGTTCTAAATAAAGACAAAATCCTATCTTGCAATTGTAGGACTTACAAGACTCACCTGTTGGATACTGTGCTGCCTAGCTGAGACAGCCCAATTATGACTCATTTTTATTTTTTATTTATTTATTTATGCATACAAGAGTTGGGGTACAGGCCAGAGTCACGGGAAGTGAGAGAACTCATCAGAGACAGAGTGGGGAGCGGAACAGACAGATCAACTGAAGTACACTCCTGAGGGGAGCAGCGGGCAAAGGAGAGGTCTGCTGTGCCATATGGGTCCCCTCCCTAGCCGGAGATTGAACTTAAGCTGCTGTGCCGCGGATGCTTCACAGTGTGGTCAACCTCCTGCACCACCAGGGAGGCCCCTGACCCACTTTTTTTTGGCTCTGCATTTTTGGCTAGTGGGGATTTGGGATGTACTTACATTGCTTGTCAATGATGGTGACAAATGGCCTACTCTCTCACTGCACTGAGAGGGACACCTTTGATGGTGAAAAATCACATGATTTTCTGATCCTTGCCATCAGCCAAGAAAATGCTTACTAAAACAAGAACTAGTTTAGAGAGACATGTTTCCCTGAGAAAATCAGTATCAATCAGTCTATGAACAGATCTGATTTAGCAAAAATGCCTGACTCAGTTTAGACTGATGGAAGACTCCATGGTAAGCAACAATTCCCAGTGATCTTGGCCTTGCTCCTCCGTCCTGCCCACTCTCTGCAGGTGCCACAATGGACTCAGGACCCCTGGCTCTCCCAGAATAGAAATTCCTTTGCCCAAGTCCATTGGAAAACCATCCTCCCATCTCCTGCAGTGTTAGCAGCTGCAGAGCAACTGTCAAGCACTGCCCACCTCACCCCCCAGCCTGGCTCCCACTGTGACCCATCTGTTTGTCTGTGCAGCACAAGGAAGAAACTTCTGTAGCTTAGAGGAGATGCGAGATCCAAATTCTGTCAGCAAGAGTCATATGAACACATTTCACACAACAGTCATTTCCCCAGCTTCTTTTTCCTTTCCCAGTTACACATGATTTACTATCATATTAATTCTTATAGTATCTCTCGTTTTACCCAGGTCAAAATTTTAAACTCTGATTCCAGTCCCCAGCCTTAAAAAGCAGGTTGCTTTCTTTACATGCCATCAAGAAGTTGAGCAGGGTGCTATGCTTTGACGTAAGGCAGTCCTTTTCCTGGAATCCCCGGGGACAGATCTGTTCACCCCAAGTTAGCGCTCCACTTCACTCACACCATGGCTACTTTCTCTGCTCCAGTTCTTAAAAGGACAGTGCAATTGCTTTAAAAAAAATCCCTTTTTTCTCTTTGTAAAGTCACAAGCACTATTATTTCTATTTTCCTCTGCTAAAAGCTTGAACAATTATGTACGTCATTAACAAATTTGTGCTGCTTACCAAGAGCTGGGTTTAATGCTGTCTTACGTACTGTCCTTACAACATTTGATACTCTCCCCCAAATTCTACTGAAGTTAGCTATTGATTCTAGCTTTAGGAGATCTAGGTAGTTAAAAAAAGAGAGAATGTCCTAATCTGTCCTAAAGACAGCTGAGTTCAACAATAACAAAGAGGGAGAATGTCCTTTTCTGAAGATAGCTGAACAGTTGTTCCAGCAAATACCAGTTATGCTTGCTGTGAAAAAAATAACACTTAAAAAGTAAAGTAAGGCAAGGAGGCACAACCATTTCTACATTGCACTTTAAATTAATATTTTTTGTGACCACTTTCCTGCTGTTTCTAGTGAAATGATGATAACATTCATAACAGAAAATTTGGAAAAAACAAAAGTTGTTTTTTTTTAAATCAGTCATGTTACATGTTGATTGTGCCTCAGTAAATCTGGGAAAAAAGTCATAAGTCAAACATTTGAGGTAACTGATAATGTATTATGTTTGAAAATGATGACAGTTTATATACTTCTGAAAGGAAATCATGAATTCCTTTCTCCCCTCATATTCTTCCCTCAGAATATGAAAAATACAGGTCTTTTTCACCAAAACTTGACTCATACTTTTCCTACTCTTATATTAACCCCTGTCCTGGTTCATGTGAATTAAATAGACATGTTTTAGTGTGGTCACTCATCTGACTTACCACATTTTCTCAAACAATTACTTTGAGTATTGGTTATTGAGACGTTCTCCAAATTTTGCTGCCATCAATGATGGTTTAACAAACTTCTATCTGAAACTTTTTTGCAGACATCTCTTAATCCTACTAGGGATAGAGTTCTAGAAATTGAAGTGCTAGATGTAGGAAGATGCAGTATTTAAAGATTTTGATATTATAATAGCAAATTGCCTTAAAGAAACAACAAAACTACAAATCAACCCCTCTGCACTAATGGGTATGATCAACAGGGAGACTTACTGCTTAGGAGTGAGGCAAGATTTTTTTCTGGGAGTATCAGAGACTCAGCATTGGAGAGAATTATGGAGAAGGTAATCTAATCTTTACCTAAACTCCGCAGTCAAACACCAGACCCATTACTAACCTGAAAACTGCCAGTGTTGGGCCTCACACGCATAGATGCTGACTGGAGTAGTGTTGGGGCAGCCTGGAGCGGTTCTCCTGTCAGCTGAGGGGGAGAGAGAGTCATTGGACTAAACTGCTTTTTGAGTGAGAGAAATTTATAGACATTTGGTTGGGTTCGAGGGTATGTGCTGGGATGAGTACTGAGACAGATTCTGTGACTTTATAAAAAGTATTTCTGAGAAGACGGGGACAGTTTATAAACCTGCAAAAGGAAATCATGCTACATGGAAGCCCTTACAGCGTGCTAAGGAGGCCAAACCACAGTGGTCTTCGTGGCGTCAGCAGTCACCAGGGCTGCCGCTCAGGGAAGAAAACAGAGGAGTGACTTCACAGGTGGGCCGCTTGGTTGCTATGGAGACAGTCCTGACGTGGCCACAGATCAAGGCTTAGAGGACAGGACATTGTGAAGTTAGGGGGAAGGATATGCTTTGGGGGTCCTATAGACCTAGGATTTCATTTGAATTCTGTCACTTCTTATGTATGACCCCGAACAAACCCTTCACTTTTCTGGGTCCAAATGTTTTCAGATATAAAATGGGGCTGTATTGCAATTACTCATAGAGCAGTGGTGAGGTTTATGCTAAAATGACAGTTTCCAGGCACCCATCAAAGATGGTGGGTTTTGGTTACTGGCAGCAGGAGGGCCTGTGTGTGCACTTCAGGTACAGTTGCAAAGAGGAGCAGTTCAGTGGGCAGGGGAGCATGCTTGGCAACTGTGTCCGCCGCCACGACCAGTGCCAGAGGGTCCACCCAGTGCAGGTTGGGCTTCATGTGCAGGTGGGGTTTTGGTTTTGAAAAGGCACCAATCTAGTTTGAAACCCATGACCCTGAAAACCATAAAGGGCAAGGTAGCAGACAGCTTGGAACACATCTGAGAGACTCGCCTGCTACACTCTTACCTGGGAGGACCCTCACTTCCATGTACTCACTCTGAATTGTGGGTTGCTGCTTTTGTTTCCAGCATGGCCAGCACCATCTCATGACTGCTGGTGCCTGGTCCTGTGGCACCGCTGCCTGACTCTGCTCATGCCGCCCATATTCCCTGCTGACCAGCACTGTCGGTCAGTGCTAGTGCCACCTCTAGAGCTGTCTCCTATTGCTGTTGCCTTTGGCACTGTCCAGCCTGGCCTCTCCACTGCTGCTGCAGCGCTGTCTCAGCAGGGCCACCTAGGATTACCTCCAGCTGCCACCATGAGTTGGGTTCTGGTCCACAGTTTACTGGTGTGTCACCAGCTCCAGACTCTCATTGGAGGGACAGCGCCATCTTTCACAAGCAGCTTTTGATTTGGACAACTGGACACTGTGAATGCTATCCGGGGGTAGGATAGCTGGCCATTTGTGTCTTTAGGGATTTTTTTTCTCAATGTCCCCCTTGTAAATAAACCCTATTGCTACATGTTGAGTCATATCTTCCATTTGTGAGCACCCAAAAACTAAGACATCTCCCAGGTTTTGCACAGGCACAATTCCACACTGATTTTCAATAGAGGGTAGTTCTTTGTTCTAAATAGACTCAAGAGAGGTAGATTCTAAGCTTTGCTGGTCCTGAAAAGCATGACTTGAGTAAGTCCTGCTTTGCATAGACCCAATTTTCTCCTTTAAACAGCTCAAGGCCCCTCCCAAATTTGACAATATCCAGAGATCTTTTCTTCCGTGGTTTAGAATATTTAGCATTCAAATTAATTGTACCATAAAATAACATTCCATGGCATGATGAAAAAATCCAAAATTGTAACTTATGTAGTGCATATTATGACTATTATGTGCATATGTATGTTGTAGCAATTAAAATTCACAACCACAGGAGGTAGATATTTTTATACCATTAAAGGATGAGGGAACAAATTCAAAGAAAAAAATAGTTCATCCATCATTACACAGTTTGCATAACTGAGATTTGAACCCAATTCGATTCCAAAGTCCTTATTCCCAACATGTCTAATTCCAAAGAGCTGCTAGCTATTAAAACAGGATTGATTATTCAAAGTAAAACTATTCATTCAGGCTTTTTCATTTTCCTCCTTTTTCTTATTCTCTTCTTAACAATTGTTTTGATCATTAAATCCTTCACCAGAGTTTTTGTGGGAATGGAAAAGCCCTAAAGTCCTTAAAGTGAGTCTTCAAAGTGTATCACATCAATAAATCAATGTATGCTCTCAGTTCTACCAAATTCAAAGTAAACCCAACTCATCTTTTTTTAGCTAGATGCCCAAAACATCCACAACAACAAGACCTTACCAAAAGGAGAAGACACAGGAATGGAAGGAAATAGCCTAACAAATTACAAAAAGATACTGCACCTTTCCAGGTTTACAAAGTAGACAAAGTTATCACCGTGTTGCTGAGGCCCTCCCCAGGTCCCTAGAAGGTATATGTTCAAATGAGGGGCACCTAAGCCTTAGTTTCATCAGTTGCAGGTAAATCTACCTCCAGCCATACTTGTTCAGTGACAGTTTTTTTAAAAGATTTATTTATTTATGCATACAAGAGCTGGGGTACAGGCCAGAGTCACAGGAGGTGAGAGGATTCACCAGTGGGGAGCAGAACAGGCAGATCAACTGAAACACACTGCTGAGGGGAGCAGCGGTTGAGGCAGGAGAGGTCTGCTGTGCCATGTGGGTCCCCTTCCTGGCCGGGGATCCAACTCACAGGGCTGTGCCGCGCATGCTTTACAGTGCAGTGCTCAACCCGCTGTGCCACCAGGGAGGTCCCACTCAATGGTATTTTAAGATAAGACTTATTCTAACTTATACATGGTTATAAATGCATTGATAATTTAAATGAAAGTAATGACTGGTATTAAATATGGTCTAATTTTTTCTGTTATTGATGTTACATGTGACATTTCCCTTCTTAAAATTGAGAATTATTTTATGCCGGTAATTTTTGCCCATCTCATAATCAAAGACTACAAATCTATAAATAAACCTAGCTCCTATATCCACAATCCTAGATTTTCAGAGATGAGAAACACGGTCGAGAAGCTGTGTAGCCCAGGGTCTACTAAAATACACAAAGAACCACCATAAAGAACCAAGACAATCACTTCATTGACTAAGTCCTTACATTGTCTGGGAGAGATTAGAAGCGTAGGCATGTTCAAGAGATGTATTAATGTACAATAGTACCTGATAAAAGTTAAATTATTGTTTAGCAAAAACTGTATTTTCAGTTGATTCAACAGTCAATGTACGTAGGTCAAAAACTTCACCTATCAACTGTGAGTCTTACCACGTAGCCAACCAACCTCTTCTGAACCAGTTGGGTTGTTACTTCTGCTAAGAAGTCAGTTGGAGGTTAAGGTATAGTTTGAAGTAACTTCCAAAGGCACTCCCTTTTTATCCCAAAATTTTATACATTGTTTTGAATCAGAAACTTTATGAAACTTGAATAGATACATACATTGTGTTCTATAATATATGCCTGCGTGGTGGTGTGCTTAAGTGGGCCAAAATAAAATATTTCTGAAAATAGAAATCCAAAATAGTTGAGTTAATCCTAGAAGAAAAATGATTAATCCAATATACTACTTTTAAAAATAACTGCATCCTCTAAATAATTTTTTGGATAAAGTTTTTGAAGAAATCGTTACAAGTGCAGAAACTCCAGATGTTGGAACTCTGTCAGTATTCAAGTGAAAATAATTGCTTGAGGTTGTGGTCTTAAGTGAGGAGACTTGATTAAATGACTTCCAGGAGAATATGAGGGAGAAGAAAGAGAGATGAAGTTTAATGCTCTCTTCAATCTTAAAATGTTAAGTTTCTCTTCCTTTGAAAACCATGGAATGTTTCTTCAAATGAAATGGTGCAAGGAGTTCAATAGAGCAGAATTATTAAAGTAATAATTAAGGCTCTGTCTCTTCTTTTCCCCTTGCACACAGGACATACACACGGTACGGCCTACTTCCACCATGTTCTGGTCCCTATGATACCTCTGCACCCCTAGGAGCCCTTGAAATACAGGTTTTTAAAATATAGTTAATGAGCACTGCAAATCAGCACAAGTATGGAAACAAAGGAAAGCAAAAGCAGTAATTTGCAATCCTAACCAGAGCCAAGCTGTGGAATGAAGTTTTTGCAGAAGCTTATTTAAAATTGGAAAAGATCAAAGATTCTAGAGCTGCTCTATCTAATAGAATTCTTTGCAATGATGGAAATATTCTATCTCTGAGCTGCCTAACATGTTGTCAGCCATATTTAACAACTGAACCTTGAAATGTGGCTGGGGGATTGGAATTTAATTCATTTATTTTATATTATTTGAATTAATTTCAATGTAATTTTGTATGGCCGCAGCTGGCTTATGGCGACTACACTGGACACAGAGTTCCAGAGCATTTCTCTTCCATGGGTATAAAGATGAAAGTATAAAGAGCACAAGGGACTATGGTGATGGTTCATAGGTGAATTGGTGGTGGGAATTTTACAGGGAATATACCTGAAAGGAGAAAGTATATTTTGTACAAAAATGAACAATGATGTAAAGAAATGTAGTGATGTAAATAAATGTAATGATGTAAATGAACAATGATGCGAACTAAAAAAAAAAGATACAAGTATAGACTCCAAGTGAAATTCATGTCTGTGCTCCTTGTGGAAACATATGGAAGCAGAGCATCCCACTTGTTAGTCTCTTCTCTTACACTAAAAGGAAGACTCACACAAGAACGCTATTATTTTTTTTTAAGATTTATTTATTTATGTATATAAGAACTGGGTTACAGGCCAGAGGTGTAGGGAGTGAGAAGATTCACCGGGGACAGAGTGGAGAACAGAACAGGCAGATTGACTGAAATACACTGCTGAGAGGAGCAGCGGGTGAGACAGGAGAGGTCTGCCTCGCCATGTGGGTCAACTCCCTAGCCAGGGATCGAACTCATGTCTGATAGATTGATAGCACTGTGTCTTTAATCCCTGCACCACCAGGAAGAGCCAAAGAACGCTTTTCCATTAGCTTCCTATTGCTGTGGTAACTAATAATAATAGACTTGGAGGTTTCAAGCAGCATGAGTTAATTATCTTACAGTCTGGAAGTCAGATGTCCAAAATGAATCTCCCTGAGCTAAAATCAAGGTGTTCTGGGACTCTAGGGGGGAATTTATTTTCTTGATTTTTGCAGGTTCTATTCTGGATTACCTGCCTGCTTTGACTCATGATCCCTTTATTTCCAAAGTCAGCAAAAAAAGCACTTTCAAGTGTCATTTTAACTCTGCTCCCAATCACATTTCCTTCTTTGAGTCCCACTGTCCCTCCTACCCAACCTCACTTCTGAAGGTCTTGGTGATTACATTGGGCCCATCTGAATAATCCAAAATAAACTTTCACCTCAAGAGCCTTGTCCTAACCAGTTTCAAAGTACCCTTTGCCTTCCTTATAAGGTAAAATATTCATAGGTGCCTAGGACATGAGCATCTTTGGAGGCCACTCTTCTGCTCTCACACATTCAGTGTGGCTTAACTTGAAGGGAGGTCAGTGCCTTTGCTAAATTCATTAAACTAAACTTCTAGAAAATAGCCTAGGTTAATAAGTCTTCATCTCAGTTATCATAGTAAGCGAAGGCTTTCTTGGTGTCCTTTTGCCTACCCTACTGCTTCACCAATTTTAACCAGTATCAGAAGCATTCACAGGGCTCGTGAAAACATATTGCTGGACTCCAACCCCAGGGTGTTTGATTTCATAAATCTGGAATGGGGCCCAAGCATCTGCATTTCTCAGCCAGGTGTGATATTTTTAACATGTGTCCACAAATCCCTTGACACTTCACCCTCTAAAAGATGAGACCTTATTTAATCCTCCCCTTGAGCATGGGCTGGATTTGGTGCCTCATTTCTAACTATGTTTGATGGAAGCTATGGTGTATAATTTCAAGACCAATTTCTAAAAGGCACAGCAGTTTCTAGTCTCTCTCTCGCCCTCTCTGTCTCTGTCTCTGTCTCTCTCTCTCTCTCTCTGTTTTTCTTTCTCCCACACACATGCACTCAATTCCCTTGTCTTGAGAGCACTCCAGCAGCCTAGAGAAGAAATGAAGTCTTCTGCCAATACCCAGCACAAATTTGCCAGCCTTGTGAGTGAGCTGCCCTGGAATCTGATACTCCAGTCCCAGTTGAACCTTCAGATGACTTCAGCTCTGGTGAAACATTAACTGTGACATCATGAGAAACTTCAAGGCAGAATCTCCAAGCTAAGTTACTCCCAAATTTCTGATCCACAGAAAATGTGAGAAATGATAAATACATGTTGGCATTTAAAGCCACTAAGTTTGGGGTAACTTGTTACACAGCAGCAGATAATTAATATATCAAGTGATGCTGGGGACCACATTTTAAGAACCACAGTCCAGCCTACACATTGTGGAAGCCACAGACATTCCTGCTGCCTTCTCTGAAATGCTCCAGGGAACCAGAGAAGGCTAAGTTCTCAGATTTATATGGATGGAGTATTCATTTTCTCTTTTTTTGCAGATGTATTCAGTTACCCCTATTTGCTTTTTTGTGGAAATGATTTTACTGGGAAGAATAACAACAATATGTCAGCTGATATCTGGGTTCCAGAAGCCTGTTTCTGTCTACTGTCATAAAAAATGCTCTGCACATGGGTGAAGACCCAGACAGATTCAGGGAGAAAAGGAAATGATTAAAAGACTAGACCATCACTCTCCCTCACACTCTTCTCAGTCTGGATCTGAATAATATGAAGAAAGAAAATAAAACTCTTGACAAGAAGAGAGGGAAAGACAGAACTAGGAGCCAGGAGAACAAGTGTGTGTCCAACTGTTAAATAACGAGATATGGAAGCTTCCCTCCTTGTTGTGTCAGCGAGGCCAATTCCTGAGCCAGCTGTAGAGGAAATGGGAGTTTACATTATCTGGAAGGTCAGTGAGAACCCAGTGGACACACTTCCTGCCTGGTTCTCTCCAAACCTTCAGAGAAGATGCTTTTCCAGGGGCTTCATTTGTTGTTTACTTTCCCAGTTGGTGGATGCAGACCAAGAGAGGAAATAGAGCTCCATCAGTGAGGGGAGGGAAGTGTCCTTGACAGCATGCTGAGGAGAAAGGATGCTGAGTAAGTGTGCCACCAGGAAGGGACAGATCTGTAGGACCACTGTCTCCCCAGTGAGAGCATGGTCAAGGCAACCTGGCCATGCAGACGCACATCAGGGATCCCCAGTCTGTAGGGTGGACTTCCTCTGGCATTTCCATCTACTTTTAGAAACTTGAAACATGACATATAATTCCATTTACATGATATTCTTGAAAAAGCAGAACTAAAGTGACAGAAGGTAGAAGAGTGATTGCCTTAGGCAATGTTGGTGGGGGAGGTGACTGCAAAGGGACACATGGGAATTTGGGGTGTATGTGATGAGAATGCCCTAAAATTTCATTGTGTAGTAGTTACACAAGTATATATATTGGTCAAAATTCATTGTACTGAACGCTTTGAATGGGTACAAAATTTGATTGAACATAAATTAGATCTCAATAACTGATTTTAAAGAGTGTTAAATATATGGGCCTCTGGTAGGGTTGTCATCGATTAGTTTGGCAAAAACAAAAGTAATCTCATGGAAAAGGAATTCTACTAGTTCCATGTGGTCCAAGGAATGGAACTGGAATGAATGCATACCTAGTATACAGTGCAGATTTCTATTCAATGTTTACATGTGAATTCTTGTTTAACACAGTTTTATTGAAAGCATTACTTGTGATGGCTTCACTGATATATCCAAGAAAGATAACTTTGTTTCTCTATTACTCCATATATAAAAAAAGCCAATTTCACCGAAAGCATTGTGTCAATGAACTTGAGGATTCCCCATTACCGTGGTATCATCTCTGAATTCTAATAGGTTGTCTTAGTGCCAGTCATTGAGAAGAGATCAAGCCTATGTCTGCAACTCAACCTTGCAAAGTAGGCCATAGTTCCCCTCCACTCTTAGGTCCCCCCAAAGACCATCAATATAGGGCATAAGAGCAATGACTCAAGACTCCAGATTCAAATCTCTGCTCTGTGGATTGCTAACAACACAATCAGGGCAAATTATTCCTCTTCCTGCATCAAGCTCTGCAATTTGAAGAGAACAGACTTTCTTATCCCACAGTATCACCACGGTTATTAAATGAGTTAATATTTAAAACTCTTCAGAGAATGTTGGATGCTTAGGAACCTCTACCAAGTCAGGGATGGGACTCCAGGATCCTCCCCTCACTTTGCTTAGAGAACTTTTCCCAAGGCATTGTTTCCCCAGAGACATGTTTTTGCCTCCTGGGCACCAGATGTTGTCTCCAATGATTCTGGTTTAAGGAACCATGAAATCCAAAGACTTGTTACTTTATTTTTCCCTCCTCACTGTCCATTCTGTGTGAAGGTCTCCCTTGAAGCAATGTGATAAATGACTACTTTAGAGGGTATGAAAGAGAATAGGAAATGCTGAAAGAAATAAATTTGGTTTGTGTTTATCCTATCAAATCTAAGCTTAAATGTTTCTTGTTTTCATGAAACTGTGGGCAAATGTGCATTTTACAACTAATGGCATTTTGTTTTTCAGAAATATTATTCTTTAATATACTATATTATATTATTTTACACTAATAGTATAATAAAATAAATACTAAAATAGTATCAAATTCTTCCTAAGCTTGCGACAATGAAAGAAACTAACAGAATCCCTGCCCATGGGGCTTACATTCCAGTGGGAGAGAATCTGCCCTAGCAAACCAATAAGCACACTGAGTATTGGAAGGTTTTGAAGAGGCAGTGAGGAACATAAACCAGATACTGTGATAGATTTGGGGGACCTGCCTGAGGCAGGTAGTGCGTATGCTCAGGTACTGTCTTTTCAGGAACTGATATTTAAATTGATGACTTGACATGACTTGGATGACTTGACAGAGAGCAGATGAAATTCCAGGTGCCAAGATTTTGAGGTTCCTAGGAGAAATGCTGGAAATTTCCACAGATTGACAGAAGATCACTGTGAAAAGGTGGTGCTACCTACAACCTACATTGGCAATATGGGGCAGTTAGAGCAGGGAGAGCAGTGCCTAAACAAAATTAATGGGCAACATACCCTGTACTCCCAGAGCCAATAAAGCACATGAAGAGCAGGAAATGCTTAGAGAAAAGAAGGCAGACTCCAGCCCAACACACTGTGGGGACCAATAGAACTATATCCCCAGAGTACAACACAACAGGGAGTGACTTAGAAACTCCTGCCTGGACCTATAAACCAACACCCAGGAGCACCTGCAGATTAAACCCCAGGAAGGACAGAGTGAGAAGCCCCCTGAACCCCAGTTAAGCCAGGAGTTCTCCACTATTACTTATAGTTGTTCTTCCTTAGATTCTGCCCACCTGGACTTATTTCTGGGTGTATTGTCTCTAAACAAACTTTGCTTTGCATTGCTGGGATGTAACTTTAAATTCTTCCATGGTCATAGTCAAGAACTAAGGAACCTCCAAACTTGGTAACACCTAGGAACCCCAATAGCCTGAAATAGAAGATGTTATTCAGTGAAAAGGCAACTGAAGGTGGGACATGCCCTTGACTGGAAGTAAATTTCCATTTACTGCATGGAGTCAACAGGATGGCCAGTCACTCAGAGGGGATTTCAAGCAAAGAACTCAAGGGCAAATTGGAGGCTGACAGAATTGGGTTACAATTCTGGTTTCATTATTCCCCAGTCTGTTTCTTTTCTACCCTCTTGATGAAAATCAAAGAAAACTTATTTTTTGCCAACAGATGTTGTAATAGTTAATTTTATGTGTCAGCATGGCCTAGCCACAGTGTTTCTGTGAGGGTTATTTTTGGATGAGATTTACATTTAATTAATTTACATTTTATGGATGGACTTTTAGTAAAACAGAGGCCCACCATCATTGAAGATGTAAATAGAACAAAAGACCCATCCCCTCCCCCACCATACTGCACTGTCCCTGTTCCCCCCCAAAAAGAGGGGCTACTGCAACAGATGACCTTCAGACTTCATTGCAACACTGACCTTGCTGGTTTTCTGGCAGACTGTCTTTGGACTCAAACTATGACTTCCTGGATCTCCAGCTTAATGGCTTCAGTCATTAGAATTTGACTTACCAAGCTTCCACAATTGTGTGAGCTATTTCTTCCCCCTCCTCCTCTTTGAGACATCTTTAGTTCAAAGAAGTGGATGCCACCTATGCTACCAGAGTTCTACCTGGCTCCATGACCATAGAGACCAAATAGGCCAAAAGGACACCCTGCAGTGAAGTCTAGAAGGAGTACTGATAGAAGTGAGAGTTGGCAAGATAAGACATGCTTGGTATCAAAGATCTAGGCAGACTAGAGAGCCACAGTGATGAGGTTTGATGAGGGAGCCTGGCTCCCTGCCCAGAGTTCTTCACCTTCCTGGCCTTGTGACCCCCAGCGCCCTTAGGCAATAAGCATTACCTTCACCAGATGAATAGGGAGAGACCAGAGAGTTTAGATGAGGGGCATGATGTCACACAACCAAGTTCAAGGTGGGTCTGTGCCTCAGTCACATTAGTCAAGCTGCAGAAAGCCTGACTCAGGGAGACTGGTAGGGAAGCATGGATCTTCTTACCCAGAACAGGCATCTTGCCAATTCCACAGGCCAACATACTTAGTGTGGGCTCAGTCCTGGAGGCAAAGGCAGCTCCTGCTGCCTGCCCTGGCAGACTGGCACCATCACCCCAGTTCTGGAGGCAGCTGATTCTTCCCTTCCCCAGAAGGCAACACCTGCTTCCAATCAGGAAGCAGAGGAAACAAAGGTCTGAAAACCTCCATCCTACTGAGGCTTCTCAAACACAGGTCCCCATAGCAACTCAGCAGAGGCCAATAGCAGGGGCTCAGGCTGCAGGAAGAGAAATGACAGCAAGGGGCTGCCGGCCCCTTATATGTGAACCAGTCACCACACCGAGCATTGCAAGTGGGTCACCTGTTCAATGGCCACAGCAGCCCTGTGAGGGGGTCCCACTACTGTCCCCTCTAACAGGACTGGGTCTGAACTTACTTAAGGAGAGAACTAACCAACGGAGAAGCAGAAGTTCTGAACCACTGCAAGGCACAAGCTCTGCCCTCTGCTACATAGTAGTCGCCCACTGATACTCAGGAAACTTGTCCCCCCGGGAGAGCTGGAGCCCCGAGCCAGTGCCAAGTGAATGCCACAGTGATATGTAAGTTCCTTAAAAGCAAGATTTTTTGTCCTTTAGCTCAATGATGTCATCCAAGCTTCTAAAACAAGTCAGATATATGGTGGACTTTAAGTGAATATTTGCTAAATGAGGTAAAGAACTATAAAATCACTATGAGATGTGAATGCTGAATTGACCACACAATTTGCTCATACACACAGGTTGTACAATTTAAAATTCAAAATTTTCCTTACCAAGGCTCAACAGTAAAGTCCTTTAATAATGTAACTTTACATAGAGCATGATTGATGAATGCGTTGCATCCTCAAGAGTCCGTTCACACGGGAGAAAGTTGGGGAACTAAGGCAGCGTCCTTATTGCTCACAGCCTCTGACAGCTGCTGGCCCGCGGTCATTGTGGTCCAGCTGTAACTTCCACTCAACCAGCTCCCCTGATTCATCCTCCATCTCACTTCCTTTAACCTTCTATAATGCAACCCTCTTTTCGTGAGACTGTAGTTTGGGTCCCCGCTTATTGAGTTATACTGCAATTTTCCACGTCACCATGCGTCATAGTTCTAAGGCTCCTCTTGGACAATAAGAAGTTTTAATACTGCATCCACACAAGACAAAGGCCTGAGGCTCTCAGAAACATGCCAGAGCTTTTGCCTACTGTCCAGGGCTGGCTCTGGCCTCACCTGCTTAGGTATGTCCCCATGAAGTGAGAGGAGAATTGGCGTGGATAATAAATGCCTGAGAGCAGGGGAGAGCTTCTCCCACATCAGCCTTTCACAGACCTATACAATTCATCAAGTGAGGTTGTTTTGCTCTCCAGATAAATGAGGAGCCAAAGGGTGTTGTTCCGACTGAATTCTTGGCGTTTCTTCAGGCTTCTAAATAAGCAAAGTTAACTCTGCCAGTCTTCTCTGGTGCTTCCCAGAACTATTCAGTGAATAATAGAAGCAGGGATCCTGGTGGCAAAAGGGGCCTCAGAAGTCACCTCATTGTGGGGAAGGGGTTCAGACCTTTTAGGCAATGGTATTCTTTTTTAAATGCGAGCTTACTCTAAACTCCAGCATGATGTAGTATATCATATCATATCGTATCATCATATCACATTATTATTATACCATAATGTATCAGATGATAAAAGATGGATGTGTTGTGGATGAAGTGCGGTGGCATTTGGGGTTCCTTCCCCTAAGCCCTTTTGTACCTTCCTTCTGTCACTGGACCCCAACCTACAGAACCTGATGATTCTGGAAACATCAGTGTAATCTAACTTCTTGCTGTAATGATCATGAAAAAAGCCTGAGAGGTGAAGGGACTCACCCACATCTCAGGGCCACTCAGTGACCAGCCAGGATGGCACCCACAGCCGCTCGCTCGAGAGCCCAGCACTCTATAGCCCAGGCAGTCCACACACATTTTCTAACCTTGGGTGATGCGAGACGTAGCCTATTGGGACAAGCATATGGCTAGAAAGCCCCTGCCTGGTCCCCAAGGCCCATGGGCGGGTGGTAGACTTGTGAACAAGCTCACGCTCATACCCAGGGTACTTACTGACTGTGGGACTCCTGATGAAGACCACTTTATATTTAAATCCGAACTCTAAGATTACATGTCTCCCCTTGTCCTAGTTGAGATGTCTGATGGGTAATAAAGTTCCCACTGGCTTTCCCACCCCTTAAGGAAATTTCAGTCCTCTAAATATGCTCTTTCAGGGCAAAACACACACAAACACAAAGAAGACCTCAGTCCCAGTTTTAGTCATGGTAGGTCTGAAGCATGCCTTGCAAAAACAATGCCCTGGAAGTCAAATTAGAGATGATATGGAACTTTGGAGGGAACCCAAAGTTCCCTCTGGCCTGTGCAACCTCTCACCCAGCCCCAGGACCCCTGCTGTGAACACAGCACATGCAGATCCATGATGCCCAGTCTCCCTCTGCTCTGGCGTGCCGATGTAAAAGAAACAGCAAACAACCACTCTCTTTTTCCCAGGTGGAGGAGTCCTCCACTTTATCTCCAGCAGACAAGGAAAGGGGTGAAACTTGATGAGTCCCCATCACCGCTATCTGACCAAAAAGCTTCTGTGAGAAGAAATGCTTTAACTAAAACAAAAACACTACAGAAATGCCGTCAAGCCCCAAATATCCCACTTTCAATAGTCCTTTATTTTCTTCACCTTCTCGGTTACCTTTCTCCTTAGCTTCAACCACTTTAGGAAAGCTGTCCATAGAGAACTGGAGACTTGGCATTTTTCTGACTCCTTCTCTGTTGTCTGTCTTGTCTCAGCTGATAGCCTGGTGTCAGAGACCAAATGGGAGGCTCTCCTCCCTGCACCCTCTGACTCCCACCACATTTTCCCCTCTCTCCCTAACCCTCCTCTCCTCTCAGCATCTTGCTCTCCCTCTCTCCACCCTCCCCCTCCTCCCCACACATTTTCCCTCCCTGCAGCACCCCTCCCCATGCCAAGGAAGGTCACATGAAGAGACTTTGGCTGGAACACTCAGTGGTGCTCCAAAATCCTAAACACTGTGGCTCTGCAGCGCCTGCCAGGGAGAACAGAGAGTCCTCTCTCAGGGCAGACTCGGAGCGGGCAAGATGGAAGAAGCCTTATTAGGTCATCCAGCCCAAGGACGGGTGAGCTTCTCTCTGCTGCTCACCAGCCCAAAAATGAAACTCCTGACCTGAACGACTGCCTTCCTCCACCCTGCTCAGAAGAAGGAGGAATTTGCCTCCTCCAAAGACAGACACATTTTATCTGACTGTTTCCTCTCCCCCAACTCCCTGAACCTGGAAGGGAAGCTCAAACGGCCAACTGCTTACCCCAGAGCCTCAGGTGTTTGTTCAATCCTCCTCACCCCTTACTTTTTCCACACCTTAACACCTTTTAACATTCTGTATCATGTCCTTATTTGCTGTGTTTATTGTTTGTCTCCTGCTTCTCTGCACTAAAATGTAAACTTCTTGAAGAAGGATTGGTTCTATTTGAGTCACGCAGATATCTCAAGTGCCATTTCAAAATATTTATTGAATGGATTTCTTACACACAAAGATAACCCGTCAGCTCGTGCTGTCTTGTCCTGTGGCCCGTGCCTCTCTCCTCAATTATTTCTATAGATAAAGCCACTTTATATTCATTTGCAAAGAGGGAAGAAATTCAGCCTTGGCATTTTCTCTGGATTATTAATATATGATAATGATACAGAAGTCAACAGTCTCCATTCATTTCTTGGGGAAGGTAGGTTGATCTGAGCCATTCCTTCACAAAACTTGCTCCTGCCATAAGCTGGTAGAGTTCCAAGGTCACCAACCCTTCTCATAACTCCTGGAAGACGAGAAAAGAGCACCAGCACAGCAGCCCTGGGAGCACCTCTCTACCTTGGTCTTGGTCTCACCTCTGCAGCCAGGTCCCAAGAATTGTCACCTCCCAGCTACCAAAACTGCTCCCTCAAACGACTCCTACAAACTCTGGCACACTAAGGCATCTGTCCTTCATAGGTTTTGAAGGTTTGACATGTTCTCTCTCCATTTTAGGGCAGCTGTGCTTTCACCAGGCAAGTTCAAGTCTAAAGAATAGATAGTTGCTGATAAAATATTAACCACTGAAGACGAGTCAACCTAACCAGGAAGTTTGGATATTTCAACTTTGAATCCCATCAACCACCAGTGCTAGGCCTATTCTTTAGAAGTATCAGTGTTATTATTGTTATTATTACAAAAGTAACACATACTTATAGAAAATTTTAAGTTATAAAATGAAATAAAAATTTTTAGACTGTCTGCCAGCTCATAAATAACTATTTATAAATAACCCTACACAAGCTTTTCCACTGCTTCTTCAAGAGATTGGGGAATGATCTGTGAGCCACCAAAGCAGGAAAGACAGGTTGAAAAAATTACTTTTCCCTAAAGGAGATGATAAGCAAAAAGGGAGAAAAGGGAGAGAAAAATAACTTAAAATATGTGCATGACCACCTTAGTGGAAAGCCACTTATAAGTATAAAAAAGATTTGGGGTGAAAGGAAATGCCATCCTCAGTTATCACATGGCCAAGCATCATTAACTGATTCATTTCAATGTCTAATGTCATGTAAGGAACATAGCAGCTGCTTCATCTCGGCTGGGAAACCAAAGCAGCAGCTTAAGTGCACAAGCTACCAATTTTTCAGGTAACCTCTGAGAATTCTTTGCAACCAAAGTCTACTAGAGTTGGAATGACACACAATCACACAATTAGCGAAAATGAGTCACGTTCTCAGGAAAGTCAACCTCATAAGTACTAGGAGATTTTTTAAAATCTGTCTCTGCAGAGTCAGAAACACCCAAAGCATTCTTAAGTTTATGTGAATTTATATATTCTCCTATTGCTTCAGAAGGTGTCCATTTCACAATAATTAGTGTCGTAGCCAGAGGACATGTGAATCTATTGTTATTTTCCCATCCCTTAAGTACAACTCTGTTGGCAAACTACCACTTATGATCTCAAACCCCATCTGATTTTCATCAAATGTGCTCTTTGCTGTGGAAAGAAAAGCCAAGTTGAACTTTTACAAGGTCAGCACAAATATATCTTTGCAGGTACCACATTGTGTATATGAAAAATAATAGAGGTACAATTTCTTGAAAACAGTTTTTATAGTTGCTGGGAGTTTTACAGTGGAATGAGTGTAAGTCAGCCCCTGGGCCATCTCCACATCTCATCAGCCATAAATAGGAAACCTTGAATGGTGCAGATGTTTGAAACATACAAAGAGACACAATCCAGGAAAATTGAATAAGAACACGGGCTTTCTACACACCTGACCATATGGAAAGTGAGTTAATTTTATTCTAAGTGCATTACAGTCAAATGGAGATTGTTGTTGCCAACGTGAAAAGCCAGAACCTCAATCTGAGCACAACAAAGCTATTGATTTATTACAAACCTTCAAAATGAAGGGGAAAACTAATCTAATTCTGGGACCTGAGCCATCCTTCATTACTGTAGGGGCAGTGGACAGCTGCCTTCGTGGTCTAATTTGATGAGCATTGCAGCCCACCACAGTGCTGGAAATTTCCTCCATTTGGGAGCTTCCATTTAGATCAAATATTGACTCTGTTTTCTGAAAATTTTCTCTAAATTATCTCTAGGTGGATGCTTCCAGGGATAAGAAGCTAACTACCATAGAAGACATTGATTTTGGAAAATACCTCCCTGTGTTGAGTTGAAACCCTTCTTGTCACTCCCTTGTATTCATCTTAATCTTGTCCCTTGAGTACCATAGAATAAATCTATTACCTTTACTCCAAGAAGGCCCTCCAAATATTAGTGAATAGTTAGCTAGTTTCCTTTAAGCCTTCTCCTTTCATACGGAAAACCCCGAGCTTCTTTAGCAAATTCCAAGTGATGTGATTTCCAGAGTCATCATTTAATTATGGAGCTGATCGGGAAAAATCGAAGCCAAAACACTAGAGACAAATCTTAGACTACCGCGGAATTGCTTCTACCTTCATTGATTTATTTACATTATTATTCTAAATGCATTCTAAGGTCCTGTTAACACTTAGGGGCAACTCTATTGTGGATTCATAAAGACTTTTCAATAACTAGAAGTCCCTCAGGTTTGTTCATTTGAATTCCTTGTAAGCCAGTTCTGCGCCAATCTAAACTTACAGAAAGAATGCATAGAATATATAATATTAATCTCAATTAACTTCCTTTGTTATGAGATGTGAAGATGCTTTTGAGTCCTGATTTCTTCTATTCAGGATGTGATTCCTTCCACCACCCCTCACTAGCTTCATGTCATTATAAAGTGATGATAATATTTGCTTT
The DNA here is from genome assembly GCA_019455555.1 of Galemys pyrenaicus. Taxonomy (NCBI): domain Eukaryota; kingdom Metazoa; phylum Chordata; class Mammalia; order Eulipotyphla; family Talpidae; genus Galemys; species Galemys pyrenaicus. The sequence goes on along the minus strand of JAGFMF010011673.1, from coordinate 9,191,925 downwards.
CCTTTCTGAAAAAGGAAAATGAGAAATCAGATGTACCTTCCAGGTGTATCTATTGCTACAACCAGATAGGAATCTACCTGCTCATACTGTCACTAATCTATGTCTCACTGTCAACCCCCAAAGACACTATATGGGCAGTATTTCTCATTAATAATATCACCCCAGACCTGGGCTGGGACCCAGGTGTACACCTTGTCAAGGCGAGGGGGAGGTGATGCCGCCCATGACTCAGTGGGTAAAGGCAAACTATGGGACAAAGGCCAGGAGCCAGGGACAATTCGAACACCACCATATTCCAGTGTTGATTCCAAGGAGCTGAGAATTCTAAATTGAACTTGGCCTCGAAGATCATTATAAGGCACTTTTTTTTCTTCAAAACAGCAAGCTCAAACATATTTTTCTTAATTTAATAGGTTGTTAGCCTGATTTACTGCCATTTAGTATCTAGACACATGGTATGCAGGTGTCTATTTGTACTCTTGCCCCAGGCTCTGAAGTGGCAGGAGCCAGCCTATGGCTGATTGTCAGAATTCTGTTTTTCATAGCTCCTTCCTGATCGTAGTATCTTTCCAGAGAAGCTGCCAAAGGTTAACAAAGCCTCACATCTAAATATTCTCAGAATTCTTGACATGTATGTAACAAGATGTTAAAATGGAATTTCATTTGTCTCATTTTCTGATGAGTTTCCAAAAGGCTAAGAATAAAAGAGTAAGTGCCAGGTGTTCCCACATTCCAAAGTGAAGTGCTAGACTACAGTTCAGGCAATGCAGATTTAGTAACAGGGACTAGAGGTTATGGGGGCTGCAGACCCAGCAAGCAGAGGACACAGAAATCCTGAGTTTGGAGTTGCCTATGTGAGTCTGTGCAAGTCAAGGTCAGACACCACTGCAGGGTGAGGGAGGGGACCATCAAGGGCAGCATGGGGGGAAGGAGGACAGAGACAAAGGGGAAAAAGGTCCACTTTTCCCATATCACTCTGCCTAGCTCCATCCACATTCCTCCCCACTTGGGCTTCCCCTGACATTGGAAAGCCCAGAATGGCGTTATGTTGCATCCCGTGAGGTGGAGTGCACAGATGAACTGTGGCTCACTTAGCCACTCTGTTCTCAGACTGTGGCACTTTGCCCTGGCAGCATGAAGGACAGCAGAGAGGTGTTTTCTGAGAGCTGTATGTGGAACCCAGAGGCAGAATCTATGAGTGAACACTTCTAGTCACAGAATTCAGACATTCCCAAGACTCCTTTCTGTCTTCCCCTACAGTTCTCTTGCACAGTCTTTCACTGGTTTGTGTGGTTTTAATAATGCTTCCCAATTCCTTGACAATCCTCCCCTTGAATTTGGGCCGGGTGCTGGCTGCTACACCAATAGCATCTGTGGGAGAGAGTCCCGGTAGCCACCAGGGATAGAAGACAGGCTGGGCGTCACTTCCCGGGGATGCCATGCTGGGCTCTGCAGTAGAACTTCTACTAAGTCAGGCCTCCAGTTGGCTCTGTCCTGGTGCCATGTGTGCCAGACAAGGGTAACAATAAGTGTGACAAAGCCATCTCCCAGGACATCCTCCTGCTACCACTGCCCAGCCCTTGGTCCTTTGGGTTACTCCACCTGAGCCCCATGTCCTGGAGGCACTTTGAGCAGCACGTCGTTGCAGGGTGGGCAAAGTCAGCTTCACTTGCTCGTTCCAGGTTTTGTTTTCAGGAAAACAGTCCTGTCTCTGCTCCTTATGTGGCTTCCATGAAGGCAGGCTGGCCCCGGAAGAGTTCCTGAGCCAGGTTTGGAAGACCAGGTTGTCCCCAACCCTCCTTGTTGCTTTTGCTTCCTAGAGCTGCCAGGAGATGAAGAGGTGGGGCAGAGCTCACAGCTCTTGGTGCACGGATTGCTTTTGCTCATTTTTTCATAGGTGTAGGGGAGAGGAAACAAAACAACATGAGGAAACCGATAGGCAACTCCTGGATTTGCCTCAGAATTCCTCAGAAAGATTTACCTTGTGTCAAATGACTACTCTAATTCCAGGAAGTCATAGTGCCTTGAATAACAATGTACCCCAAAACTCAACTCATGGAGAGGAGTAATTCCATCCTCCCTCCCTAAAATTTGGGTGCTGTTACCAAAGAAGGTGGAATGGATGCAGGGTAACCCCAAGAAACAGCAAACACCCACAGCATCAGCACTGCCCAATGCCCAGTCCAGGCTGGTCTCACCAGCCTGGCTCCATAGGGGGTTCCATACTCCTACAGGCTCTGTACATGTGAGAAACGCTCCCACAAGGGAAGAAGCCGTAAGAAACAAGTTGAAGGGTCTTCTCCTAGGTCTAAGGGTAACCTGGCTGGAATAAACCTTCAAACCTGGAGGCAATGACACTGCAGGGTATTTATCTCTTTCTGGGTTTGTCTTTATAAGCTGTTTTTGCCTAAGCCACAGACTTAATAACAAATGCAATAAAAGTGGGCAAAGACTGGTATAATATAACAATATGGGATCATGATGTCATCGATATAGTAAAGAAGAGTAGTGCTTGAGTCATAAATCATCTTTTTATAGCAATTTTGAATAGGTCTGATACCAGATGCATGGTAAATACTCTCACTTTATGGAAATGCCTTTCCTTGGAAAAGAAAAGGAAATGATCTATAATAAAAAGTCACCTATGTGCTGCTCACATGGGCTTTACTTTGTGCTCTTTGTGTGATTTCCTTAACTCTTTTATAGCCCCCTGAACAGAATAGAACCAGTTACGTATCCCCCCACTTTGTGTGTCTCATCTGTATTATGGAAATTTCGGTTAATTCACTACTCCTAACTCTGGCCTATTGTATTATGATTCTGATTTGCATAGTGAATGAACAAAGTGTATCACCTTGAAAAGTACAGTGTTCTTTCTTAGACCTGTGATTTTGAAGAATTTTCACGTACTAAGTGAATTTTCTAGAATTTTCACTTACTAAGCATCTTGGGCTATAAATCTTTTATGAACATATTTCATAGAATTTTGAAGGTAGAATGTTTAAGTAGGCTTCAGTTCATGGCACACTCTAAGAAGGCTAAGATGAGAATAGTTCCCTCTATGCATTCTTCCCTGTCCTATTCCCCGGCCTACTCCACATAAAATACCCTGAAATCTGTGTTAATTATGCTCTTGCTTTCCTTTTTTATGTATTATTATCTCATTGATAGATATTCTGGAAAATATTTTATTTTTTTGTGTGTTTAACCTTATAAAATTAAAATTAAACTTATTGATGGGTATGTACCTGGGGTGGTTTTTTTTTTCTTCTGTAGCATTCTTTATTCTTTTTGAATGTCTTAGTTAATACATTTTAAAGTGGATAACAAAGCTAGATTTACAAATTGTTTTAAAATTTTTTTCTAGATATTTCCATGACACATGAAATACAAATGGTGAGTTTGAAAGTTGAAGTCCAGGAATATCTATGGATAGATTTGAGAAAAAAATTTTTTTTAATTTTTTGAGAACGAGGGTATAGGCCAGAGGTGCTAGGGAAGGGGTAGAGGATTCACCAGAGACAGAATGGGGAGCAGAACAGGCAGATTGACTGAGGGGACAGCAGGTGAGACAGGAGAGGTCTGCTGTGCAATGTGGGTCCGCTCCCTGACTGGGGATCGAACCCAGGCCATAGTGGTAGGCCACACAGTGATAGCACTGAGCCTTAACCCCCAGTCACTAGGGAGGCCCTATGGACAGATGTTTTTTGAGATGGAATCAAGAGGCAAAAATTTGGCTCACAGTAAAATTGGGATTTCTACTGAGATCATTTAGAAAATATAACCTATAATGGTTGGTATAGAAAGAGATTCTAATATAAAAACTTTAGGTTTATTGTTGTAGTGGCAGGAAGGGGGCACAGAGCAAGTTCTAGATGATTCTAGCAGACAGGGTAAAGGAAGAGTTCTGGAGCCCTCGGTGGCCTTTATGCTTTTATTTACAGAGGTGACACCATTCTCTCAGAGGCGACCAGGTACACTGCAGGAAGGGGTGCCAGCAGGCCTCCCAAGTCCCCGTCTTACTCTCTCAGCTACTTTGCTGCTTCTTCTCTCTGCTTCTACTGCTGGAGACCTGCTCCTCCTGCTCCTCCTGCTGCTGCTGCTCTCGTTGTTGCCACTACAATTGGCATTAGTCGGCAGGATGGTTCGATGCAGACGGGTGCGGAGCCCTCTGAAGACTGCAGGAGGGACTGAGGGGTAGCAGACCGTGAATGTGACAAAGCTGGAGGCACCACAGCAGCGCAGAAGGTGGACAGAGTCCAGGAGCTGCAGGACAAGAACTCAAGTGGAGGATAAGACAACTGCGAGGACTAGTCCATGACCCCTGAGGCAGAAAACTCCTTGGAGGAGAGGACAGCGATTTGTCATTCGGAGCTCACCCACTGCTGATGTAAGAAAAGGACTGATGGACTTGGACTGACAATCCCGCCAGAAAGCTGGGGAACTTTGGCAGGTTGATGCTTTGTTTAGGGGACCCTGGGGGTGGATGGTATTGTTTATAAACCCCAGGAGATGAGAATAGAGGCATAGCCAGTGGGCCTTGGTGGCCAAAAGCAGCCTGGGTGTAGAAGAGCCTGAGAGTGGCTGAGGGAGAAAGCCCTCACCAAGTTCTCTGCAGCCAGGCAGAGGAGAGGTATCAAAAAGCCAACGAGAGAAGGCAAAAGCTGGTGCTAAGTTTGGGAAGCCCTGAGCAGCTGGTAAGCAACCTAAGTCTGTTAAAGGCCAGTGAGTCTCTTAAAAACACCTGTGGGTGATGCCCTCGTTGTAGAGTGAGGGTGAGGAGCTGAGGAACCATCCTAGGGGGACGGGAAGGGAACATGGCTTGTGGTGGAGCCCACAGCCGAAGAGGGGACCCAAGAGAGGCCGCATGTTGAGATCCATGGATCCCCGACCCATGTGCATGTGCACAAGTTTGGTCTGAGTGCAGGGTCTGCGTGTCACATTGGTGTTGGAGTGACAGCAGAGAGTATCCTGGGGATTGGGCGATTACCCCAAAAGTTTAGTATCGCAATCCCGAGAGTGAGAGCATCCTGGGGGTGGGTGTGGTGTGTGGCTTGTGGCTGAGACCCCAGCCAGAGAAGGCCAGGAAGCCTGATGACTCCTGGCATGAGACAGCAGATGCCATGAGTGGTTCCTGCCTCATAAGATCGGTGCCTTCGGCAGCAGACTTGGTAGGTCATCTGCTGGTGCCAGTAATCTTGTCTTTTGCCCCTAGGTTGGTGGCCTGCCTAGGTTTATTTGTATTCTGTTGATGTTGTTGCATTGCTTTATTGTATTTACTTTTGTCAGTCATGACTGCAATGGTCCTATTTGCCCAGGGAAATGTATGTATAATTTGTATGGTGGAAAACCCTAAGGGAGTGGATTGCAGGGTCAGAGAAAAGTCTCAGGCTTTTCCGCCCTCCCGCCATTGGTATAATGATGGACACCTGTGGTGCTGCACGCATGCCTAGGTGGGCATGCGCAGGTAGGGGGGAGCCTGGGTTTAGACCCGGGCATATAAGGGCGGTGTCATGAGGATGCCAGCAGCAAACAAGAGCAGCAGCAGCAGCAGCAGCAGCAGCAGCGGGAGGAAGCAGCATAGCAGCCAGGAAGGTGAGATGTGGCAGGGGCTAGGAGGCCTATCAGCCAACCTGGCCCCCCAGCACCCCTGCCTGCCATGTACCTGGTCACCTCTGAGAGAATGGTGTCACCTCTGTAAATAAAACCGAAAAAGCCAGCAAGGGCTCCAAGACTCCTTCCTTGACCCGTCTGCTAGAATCATCGAAAACCTGCTCTGTAGCCCCTTGCTGCCACTACAATTGTCTACAAAATAAAGGATTTAGCAGGTGAGAGAGAGAGAGACCCCACACCAATTTTCTGAGTCCTATGCCCCTTTACCTTTCCCCACCCGACTCTATTCCAATTCCCTCCTATCCCCCACCCAGTCCTCTCCTGAAGCCAGAGCACCTCTGGGGAATTAGGACGATGCATCCAAAATGTGCGCTCCCAAATGTTGGGAACTAGGCATGTTTCTCCAGCAAGGTGAACTTGAATTCTAACAAAGACCTATTCCCACTGGGTACATTTATGCATTTGACCTTGACATTCAAGGACCTGGATTTGGAATTGGGAGGACAGCATATTTGAGTACCTGTGTTGAGTCAATCCATGGGCTAGAGCTATGCAGATTAAGTCATTGTGATACCAATAAAGAGAACTATTATTTATTGGCACTAACAGGGCAGCAGGCACCAAATTAGATGTTTCATGAATGTTTCCGCACTTGACCAACAAATACTACTATGCTTATTCACAACGAACAAAGCTAGGACTCTAAAAGAACCACCTAGTTGCCCCAGTTCACAGCCTGTGAAGACAGAGTTCAAGCGCTCACTCTGCGGTGTCTAATCAAAGCCCGATCTTTCCCTAGGACAGCTGCCTCCCCACCTGCAGCAACTCTCCCCTGCCCAACAAGCGGTCAGGTGGAAATTCCTGGCTTCATCATTTACAATGAAGAGAGAAGATCCTTATGGCTTCTGATCGGGATGGTCTCTCAACAACTGAGGCTTGTGAGGGGAAGATCGTCTTTGCTTTGCTCTTCAGAGAACTATTGGATTCAATTTTTTTCCACTTATCAAGATTCTCCCAGCAGATGGGTGAGTAAATGGGAGACAAGTCACTAGGTGAGTTTTCAGCAGTACAAGCCAACAGTTGCAGGGCCCTTGACTTTACCTTGATCTGGACCTGAATAACGATTTAGCACTTTCTAGAACGTTTTATTGAGGAAGCAGTTAGAACTTGCATGTGATATATTCACAATATGTTCCTGAGCCTCCAGAAACTTTCATCATGCTGCAATAGTATTTTACCTCTTTGTCAAATTCCAGCTTGATCAAGTAACCACTGGTAAAATTAAAACAAGATGATCCATGATACTTGTCTATGCTATTTCTGACAAACTAACAAATCCATTTGATAAATTTAATGTCAGAGAGGCCATTTCCTTGGTATCTTTGTCCCGATTGCACTACCCCTGTAGCAAAGTAGTGTTTCTACAGCTGAAGAGAGAATAATGTCAGTCCGGCTTGCTTCTGCCTGCCTCTAAGCAAATGCAGTGAGGAAGACAGGAGGCAGGGAGCTGGAGGCTGGAGATTCTGGGGGGAAAGTGCTGGAGATGGGGAAGTAAATCTACTTCCTGAGCTCTTCAACTGATAAAGCGTGAGAGTCACAATGGATCACCCCTTCAGCCAGGGCCGCTCCCTCCCCAGGGGGGAGTGGGGGTGCCACCCCAGGGGACGCAGTCCTGGCCTTTCTCAGGAGGGTTGGGGAGCTGGCTCAGCACCCTGGCTGAGGGGAGACGCTTCAGCACTCTACTGGAAAGCTGCGAGGGGCTCACAACCGTGACCAGGGCTTGGAGTCAGGATCTTGGTTTCCACTCCTGCCTGCCAAGGCCGCAGTCATATTCCTGGACACCCCTTTGGAGTCTACTGGCCTGTCTGTGAAGACCAGGCTGGCGGTGGCCAGTTTCATGGGACTTTAGGAGTGCAGGCCAGCAGTGAGGAGGATGAGGACTGCTGCCTTCTTTGTCCCTGGCAGCTGAGCTCAGCTCTGAGCTACTTCCTAGATTGAAAGCACCCCATGCTCAGGTGGCTTCCTAGGGCCCCACAGCCCCCACAGCCTGGCTTCAGGCACAGTCTTTGGAGGGTGAACTGTTGACTTGTTAAACTCACCTAAAGAGCGGTTTAACCATGACCATCCCAAGGGACACTGGAAGCAAGATATAGGGAAGTTTGAAGGCCAGCCACACCACAGGAAAGCAGATAGCTTGTTTTGAATGAGAAAAAGAATCCTTTGGAAAAATTGCTCTCTTTGCTGGCGAAAGTTTGCAGTTATTCAGGGTCTTCTCTCCAATCCAATCTCAAACCAAACCTCAAAAGTCCTGTTTTACTATCAAAGAGTAAAGAGTAAGCCCAGCAATTTAAAACACAGCTTTGCATACTTAACTTACACACAAAGTAAGTGGGAATCACATCCACATGCACATCTGATTCAGCAGGTGGGGGGAATGGGTGAAAGAGGTTGATGCCCAAGATCCTGCATTCCTGTGAGCATCACAGGGGTCCCTGTGATGACAAGGCTGCTGGTCCTCAGACCACACTTTGAGTACCAGGGTCACCTGTGTGTGCATTTTTTAAAAGATTTATTTATTTATGCATACAAGAGCTGGGGTACAGGCCACAGTCGTGGGAGGTGAGAGGATTCACCAGAGACAGAGTGGGGAGCAGAACAGGCAGGCCCATTGAAATCCACTGCTGAGAGGAGCAGCGGGCGAGGCAGGAGAGGTCTGCTACACCATGTGGTTTCCCTCCCTGGCCGGGGATCAAACTTACACTGATGTGACGTGGATGCCTCACAGTGCAGCGCTCAACCTGCTGTGCCACCAGAGAGGCCCATTTTAATTGAATAATAATTAATATAACATTATATTGTTTTCAAATGTGCAACAGCCTATATTCTGTATAAACATACATTGTGAAATGGCCACCATAAAAACCAGATATAATGGTTTTGAATGCAGAATATTTCAACAACCACAAATGTTCTGCAAGATCTTTGATATTCACTTGTTCATCTATTTATTTTCCTGTTTATCTACTGTATACCATGTGACTTCTTTGATTAGCACCAGGTAAAAGACTAGCTCAAACCTAGACCTCAAGACACCCAACGTTCCCTGTGAATCCTTCAATAAATGTGCCTTGAGCACTTGATAGATAAGTCTCCAATGAGTGGGCCAAGAAGTGCTAGCCCCGTTGCTCCAATGCAGCAGCCCAGAGCAGAGGTGCTGGCAAGCACCGTTCAACCTGCTGTTCGGTAATTGAGCACTCAAGAGACCACCCTGGCACCTGGGCTGTGCCAGTGCTGGATAAAGATGCAGCAGCAATCCTGACAAGATGGCACCCAGGTATTTAACTGTGGTCTACAGAAGAATCCTCCAAAAGAGAGAAGAAAGGGAAGGAAAAGAGAGTGGAAGGAACTTGATAAAGACTGACATATATAAGGGATTCTCGTCCTGAAGAAGTCACCTTAATTTCATTTATATGACATCTTATTCCCTTTTTTATGACAATAAAGTAATATATAATTAGTGTAAAATAACTCAACAAGCAATATTGAGTTGTTGGAAAACATTGGAAAGTTGCTGGAAAAGAAAAAGCGAGGTATTTTTTCTTTGAAAAGCATAGAAAAAATGTGTCATGACTTTTCCGACAACCCAATAATAGTGAAAGCCTCTCCAAATCCCACACCACAAAGAACAGTAAGTTTTATGAATATTGTTCATTTATACTTTTGTCTATACTTGTAGAGACTAACTAGAATCATAGTCACACATTAATCTTTCCCTTACTCACTAAACAATGTAGCAGAGACTTTTTCACAAATCAGTCCTTTGCTTCCACCTTACTGTTTTTAAGTTTTCCACTGCATTTTATTTCATAGTTTACCATAATTTATGTCACCAGTTCTTATTTGGTGGCCATTGTATGGCTTCCCTTTTTTCTATAATAAGTAATAACAAAATTCTTGAACATAATATATATGTATTACATATGCATGTAGCATGTACATATGTATATATACATACACATATACAGCATATAGCATGCTTGACTTCTATATCTTCAGTTCTAATAAGGAACTATGGGATGAAAGAGATAACCACCAACATTACCAAATTGCCCATTATAAAGGTTGTACCAATTTAAACTCTAACAAAATGCAGGAGGGTACATTTTGACCTTTGATACGTAAATAGGATGAGATTATTTTTGTCATTTGTATCTTAGACCTTAGTGCTGCCGAGACATTCTTATTAGCCATTGTATTTCTTTCTTTTGCGAATTTGCCTGCTTGTAGCTCCTTGCTTATTTTTCTTTTAGATTGTTCTTTTTCATGTTGATTTATATATTTTAATGTGCAATGGGTGGTCAACCTTTAAAATCACCCTATATTTTTAAAAGTGGGGACTTGGAAGTTAAGTCATCTACCTATATTATGTACTGAGGATTAAGTTCTTTAAAGTATGTAAATTTCTTTGTGCAGGACTTGCACTTTCTAAGTGTTTCAAAAAGTCACTTTCAAAGTGTGTGCTTGCAATTTCATTTTCAGTATCATTTATGCATGTATCATTGAGTCTAATATTCCTATTATTCATACTTTCTGCCCTATGATCGAGTTATAAAATATCTTGTTCACCCAAAGACTGTATTAACCATGAGTTCCCCTTTATCCATAGTTTCACTTTCTATGGTTCTCGTTCCCCACAGTCAACTGCAGTCTGAAAATACTAATTTCAATAGGATATTTTGAGAGACCACATTCAGATAATTTCACTCCAGTGTATTGTTAGAACTGTCCTATTTTATTATTAGTTATTCCTATTGATTTCTTATTATGCCTAATTAGTAAATTTAACTTTATGTAAGTGTGTATGGGGAAAGAAGACAGCCTATATAGGATTTGGTTCTGTCTGTGATTTCAGGCATTCACTGGGGCCTTGAACATAACTCCACAGATAAGGGAGGGACCGTTACATTCTCCTGTGTTTACTCCAGCCTTCTTCTTTTCTTTTCTTTTAAGAGTCCCTGTTTGTTTTAATTGTTATCACCCTGGATATCCTCCTTGTGTTCCCTCTTTCTTCACCAGACTGGCCAGCTCTAGTTGAACCCTCTCTGTTCCCCTGACCCCTCACACAGTTGAAACTGGCTGGAGACTCCACCATGCCAGGGTTGCAATCTGCCACAGACCCCTCACCCCCCACATTCCCTCATGTTTTCATTTCCCACTCCCTGAGATCTCTCGTTCATACTGCCTTTGTTCGCTCGCCTTCACTAGGAAACGACATAGGAACAGTGGAGAGCCACACACGACCCCCTGCTCCCCTGCCCCACGACCTGCCTTCTGCTGTCCAGGGCCGCCCCATGCAGTGCCACCTCACCTTATACAGCCCACACCTCTGTCCTGAGGCTCAGTTTCTCCTCCTGCAGAATCACACCATTTATAGAAAGCTGCACCTTCTTAAGGATGGCCCATCTTTTAAAAGCCTATCTAGACTACATCTCCTTTTTCTCACAACACCTCCATAGGATGCCTGGGCCATGCTACAGTCTCTTTGCATGGAGACAAAGAAAGGTCAAGAAGTCTAGCTGTGCAATCAACTTTACAGCTGTTTTCTTAACGTTCTTTTCATTGTTTTTTATCGAGTGAGGAGTAGAGATCTTCTACAGCTGAATGTGCAACTTAAGCCTTTAAAACAAAGCCTTTTTCTCAGTAGTCTTCAAAAACATATTCCTGAGAGGGCAAAGAAGGAGCTGGGACTCCTCCCTAAAGAGACCCAGAGATAGATCTCTTTCCTGTCCTTGCTATCACTTTAGCCACTTCCACCCAGACATGCAACCAATAAACCTACTCAGCACTGCTACTGGTCCATTTGGGGGCTAGAGGACTGAAAGGAGAAGGGAAAGGGAGATGAGCACAGGTAGCAAAACACAAGTGCTTGGTTAATGCTTAAAATACACCCCACTCCCACCGAGACTTCTGAGTGCTGCTTTCTTCGGTATGCCCAGGGGCACTGTAATCACAACACGCTACATCTAAGGCAGCACTCCCTGAAGGTGCTTATATCAAAGCCATCTCAGACTTGTTTCTGTGCCCTTAAAAAACAGATTGTCATGGCAGGCATAAAATGAAATCAACAGGCAAGACATTAGGAAGGCCTTCTGCCAACTTTCTGTCTGTTTAAAATATTAAGGCTTTGCCTGAACACAGGATTTTGGAGTAAAGTATTTTGCAAAGCCCACCTGGGCAAACTCTCAGAGAGAGTGCAGGGATTCTCCCTGTCAGTCTCTTCCAGGGTCAACCGCAGGTTTTATTTCCCCACATTTCTTCTCCTTGGAACAGCAGAACTCTGGGTTCTTTTGAATTGCATGTGAAACCCTACAGGACCTAGTTAGCTGAACCTTGAAATGAAGTAGACACAAACTTAACCTTGTATGGTCTTGAGCAAGGGAAATGACTTGCAGAACACTGAGCAGTGACTGCCCATATAAAAATTATTTTGATGGCAGGGACTCAAACAAACTATGCGGCAGGCCACATGGTTTACAAAGGAGAGATCTACTAATTGAACAGCATTCTCAGCACATGGACCACAGCCAAGAGCATAAGTTTAGCTGGGTTCTCAATCCACAGTCTATACTAGCCACCAGCCACAAAGTGGAGGATTCATTCCATTCCAATGGGAAGTGCAAAAGAAGAGATCAATGTTGCATTTTTCTGAAAAGTGACCTGCTGTGCCAAGTGAGGGTCTGAATGGTTACACTGAATCTTTGTCTTGCCTTACCCATCTAGAAAGTCAATGCCACATCTCTGAAGGCCTTGCCTTTTCTGGATTCTGAGTGGCCAGCACAGCTATTCAATCACTCAATTGGCAACTGATTTGTTGACATTTATAACATGTACAACCCTCCCCCATCGCCTTACTCAAGTTCAAGGGACTCTCTGGCATGATCATTCCCTTGTTCATTCATCACATCAGCATTTTTGTCTTTCCAAAATGCAGTTGAGCTCCCTGAGTCACTGATTTCTGGCGAGTGTGCACAGGGCATGCTGTGCTGTCTTGTCTCCTCATTAATGGTTTCAGCATATTCCACTATTCTCAGTTAGGGGTCTCTTCCGCCTCCCTCTCTGTTTCCTGGGGATCCTTCTGGAAGTTGTTTTCTTCTTCCAAGACAGTGATTTCCCTAGAGAAATGTGGACAGTCCCCCAAGGCTGGCACATGATTTCATGCTGCCTCCTCATTTGGTCCTCTCTTCTGAAGGTCACTGCTCCCTTGATCTCTAGCACCCTACTAGCTTGTTCTTTCACATCTCTCTCTAGTTAAGTGATGTCTTGGCTTACATCTCAATGTGGCTATCAGTTCTCAGACCACAGCTGCACTAGTGAAATACCAAAAATAAAACTATTTACACAATGAATGCAATGAGGCTTTATAAGTGGATCATGGACCATCATCTATTCCAGACCTTTGGAATAAAGTTGAGCCACTTTGTGGGAAGACTTGAGGAGGGGGTGGTATAGGAATAGATATAACCTTTTATTTGTTGAGATTGGTGGATATAAAGAGATGTATATGGTGTTTTAAAATGTATCAATAGACCCACTTGACTATTTCCAAGTATAGGCATAAATCACATAAAAAATGCTGACAATTTGTTGTGTCATAAGGCAAGGAAGAAATCAAAGACCAGTGATTGTTGATGTCCTTCCAGTGTCTGACATGGGGATCTGTGTGCTCTGTGTCTAGTTAACTATGAAAAGAATTGATTTCTTATGTGAGGACTCCCCTGGGAACTCTAGACTATTCTGAGTCATAGAGCAATGAGAACACCTCTAGGAGGAGCCTTTTGTTTTTTGAAAGTCATGGGCCAGCTCAACCCACTCTTCCTGCAGTCTGTCTTCAGGCTAGATACCTTCCCCTACTGACACAGAACTGAAGTTGCAGTTCTCAGAAATAGGGCCGAAGGACAAGTAAACTTGTCCTTTACTACTGCTTCTCCATTGACATTGCAGTACAAAAAAAAGTCTGATAAAGAGCTTCATGATGCTGCTGCAGCACCATTGTGATCTTCTGCTTTTTTGCCCTATCCAGGGAACTGATTTAATGTTCCAGCTACTATGCCTGCATGGATAGACTGCCTCAGAAAAGCAGCTCTGGCATCACTGGCACTTGGTATAACTTTTCCAGATGGAACTACTTCTATGTCACCAATTCAGTGTACATAACAACCAATCCTGAGTCATCCTCTCCATCTTGATACTCTCTCTGATCTTCAGGCTGGAGGGACTATATGCACTACTGGTTTGAAACTGGATCCATATAGCATAAGCTGCAGGACAAGACCATTTGTTTCCTACCAGCTAAGTGGGAATATGTGCCAAGTCCCTCTTCACCCAGCTACAGTGCTGAACAGCAGAGGCTGCCGAGAGCCATTGATGTCTCAAAGAGCTGCTTGTTAATGGTGTGGGCCAAAAACTCATAAAGAGCTGTTAAAACTGGTGTTTCTGACAGGGTCTTCTGTTGACCAGTGGTGACTGGCACTATTGGTAAGTGCTGTCCAGTGCTATTTACAGATAACCAGTACTCTGTAACTGGGTCACCTCTGAAACTGTTCACCACTTCTGATCATCCAGCACCACCTTTGGGTGCTGTTGCCTCCACTGCTGTTCAGTCCAGTATTGGGTACTGTCTAGCCTAGACTTCAGACTGTTGGTGTGGGCTGCTGTGGTGTCATCTCAGCGACCCCACCTATGAGCACCTCCCATTGCCATAGTGAGTTGGATTGTGGTCCACTGCTTGTTATTGTGCCACAGTCTCTAGGCCCTCATTTGATGAGATGGTGACATCTTGAATAAGAGACTTTTTGTTTGGAAATTCAAACACTGTGGACACTATCCGAAGTGAGATAACTGGGCCACTTGTGACTCTGAAACTCTTTGTCTCCCTTATTTATTAAATAAATCCCATTGTTGTTCTTTGAATCCGAGTGGTCTTGCAATTGTCCATGTGGGTGAAGAACCCAAAGACAACGGCCTGTCCTTTGACCTCTATAGCACTGTTGTCGTGGCATTTCAGTTGTGGTGGTTATCCTCATTATCAGGGGTCTCTTCATGTTCTTCATGAACTGTAAGTCCACACAGTTCAAACTCAAGGACTTTACCTTGGTGCTGCGGGGGTCGCACTCATTGGTGGTATTCACTGAAGCATCACCCAGATTTATATTCTGGTTTAAGTGTTAGAGTAGAAGTTGCTGGCACCAAGTTCTCAGTTTATCCTTTATAAATTCTAATAGCGAAGACCATAGTAAGAATTAGAATTCTAGAACATCAATAACCATATCGCTTATTGAACTGTCTTATAGAACCATTTTTATAGGAATCAAAAACTGTTAGCAATTTCTCCTCCAAGCCATGCGTGGGACAGATTATGGGACAGGGAATTAAATTGGGAGGTCCTGAGAAGATCACCTGTTGTGACTAGCCACTTCTGCCTGAGAAAGAGATTCATGTTTCATTCTCCTGCTGGGCTGCAGAAATGGCCTGACAGAACTCGCTGTGTTTTCTTGGGTGCATGTTACTTAGTGTTACTGTGCAAAATTGGTTTTCTCTTACCTCTGGGAAAGGGAAGAATTTTAATTCCCTATTCCCCTGAAAATTCATGTGGTTATATGATGTGTTCTGTTCTGGCATATTTCTTGTTCTGAAATATAAGCAGAAGATGTGTGTCCCTTCTGGCAAAAGCATTTAAGAGGCACTGCCTGGTTCTCCATTTACCCTTCCCTTTGCTATAACTACAGCCCCCAGAGACAGCCTTGTCCACAGCAAATGTGTGCTACACATGATGTGTGAAGGAGCAATCTCTCTCTCACTGTTACTCTCATTCTTGTTCTCTTCCAATCTCTCATCCACTGAGACTTGGAGGGTTCTGTTACTACAGCATAATCTGTATGCTATTTTATACTTTAGAGTGAAAATGAAGTGAACATTTTTTAAGTGTGTATTTTACTTTGTATTTCATGTATTACCACTATGATGCCATTCATTAATGCATTTGCTATGACAAGTACTTTACACACATTATTTTATTCATGTCTCACCACAAGCTGTGTCTAAGTCTCTATTATCATAAAGACTTATATTTATATTTGCAACAACAGAGACTCAGAAAGGTTAGGTAACTTTCCTAAGATCACACAGCTGGTATAAGTCAAAACCAGGATGGGAACCCAGGCAGCTGGACTCTATAGAACATCTCTCTCTTAACTTTGAAGTTATGTTCCGAGCATCCCATCTCTTCAGTCTGTAGGAGTTCTGTTCCCACTTGAATTGCTTCATTAAATATTGTTTAAAGATAAACTTTGTTTCAGAGAGCAATTCAATAGAACAGTAACTGTAGACTAAGTCTTTGAAGTTTAGAAATTAGAGTCCTTTATTCAGGGTATGTATCATTGTTTACTTCTCTGTAGCATATACAACAATGCTTTTGTCCAAGGACTTTAACAAAAACTTCTTGCAAATTGTTCTGTTTATTAGAGCAAAACTTGCCTATGGATCACTTCTACTTGGATAAACAATCATACTGAAGCATATGAATGTTTCCCAGAAGTTTCTGCTCGAGTTTGACTCATTAGGCAGTTTCCTTCCTCTGAAGACTAGTTCATGTGGGAGGAACTGGCCTCAACTTGACCCAAATTCACAGGCTCTTTCCTGCTTCCCATCTTCATTGAGCTCTGTCTCCTGCCTCCGAAGTGATTCATATGGATTAATCCTAATAGGAGCCTTATGAGATTAGTGCTGTTATTAGTGCTCATTTCACAAAAGGGGAAATTGAGACACGGGATAGTTAGGTCATTTGGGCAAGGCCACAGCAGAGCCAGGAGTTGACCAGCAACCTGCCCCAATTCAGAGCTCTTTACCTCAAGGCTCTTTACCTGCCTTGTCCCCTGTCCCTGTTTCAGGGTCTTGGGGAACTCCTTCACCATCTTCCTTCTTGTCTCTCACAGGCCCTTACCCTCTGAGACTGAATGCAGGTTTCCCGTGGGAGTTTCATAGCAACAGTGTCTCTGGGTGGAGGTAGCAGCGTGAGCCAGCCCTAGTGTACCCAGCCAATCTTTCTGACCTTTCCTGAAAGTCCCCAAATATTTCTCTTGGCATTATGCTTAATTTGGGGTCAAAATTGAAAGGTCTAAGAAGACTAGATTAAAAATAACTTTCTCTGGATATCATGAAAGGCAAGACTTTTCTAAAGGAATCTGAGGTTAAGGTAGTTTACAGAAAAGTGATTTTTTTTCTTTGTCTTTATATTAGTGTATTGTTGAACTCATTCAACTGTCAAACTCTGATTAATATCAAGGATACTCTTAAAGATAAAAGTAGATTATTTAAGGACAATTTGGGGGTGGGACGCTAAACATTGAGACTTGTCTACTGCATCTCCTCAGTAAAATATTGTCACCCTTCTGCTGGTTGCCTGTGGTGAAGCATTAGCCCCTTCAGGAACTGTCTCTTTGGTAGAGAGGGGCCTCACCCCAAATCAATCCCTTTCCATTGTAGCCCACACAAGATGACCCATGTGAGGGCACAGAGACCTGACTACCTTAGAATCCGGAGGGCCATTTTAGCTACCGTGGGGTTGGCCAAGGCTATCCTAGACTTCATTGCACTTGACTTCTCCATCTCCCACTCCTGCTGCCTCCCTCGCCTCCACAGGAGGCAGTCTCACACTCATTTCTCAGACACATTCTACTGCCAAACTCGGTCTCAGGCTGCAACCCTGAGGGCCTGTTGCATTGTGAAAACCTCGACCTCTGATAGGTGAAGTAGGTAGAAGCTCAGGCCCCACGTGTGCTTGTGTGGGTTACACTTTCTACAAGGACACTCAGCTGAGCTCTGTCATGGGGCCACACCTGCCACAGGGAAATATGGCATTTCAGAATTTTACAGCAGTGCTGCATGGACTCACACTGTCTTGCTGGTGCCCCTCCCATCCCTCTCCAGAAAGCAGAGAGACCCCTCAAAATGTTACTTTTTCTGATTCCCAGTATCTTTTCTGGTCCTGTTCTGGAAACCTGGTTATTCTTGCTTTGGTGGCTACACTTGCTCCTTATACAATAGGACTAATTCACTCTGCCCTGTGAGTCACAGGATTTCCCGTTTACAAGATTCACTAATGGTGGCAATGAGGGCATTTGAGGGAAGGACTGTGGATATCAAATGAAGTTTTTTGACTTCCCATATCTTTCTTTGAATTCAAAGTTTTCATTGCCTTCCCTGTACCCATGTAGTTACTCTAGGCAGCAGTGGACCCCTCAGTTTCGGCCATCATCAGTGAGAATAAAGAAAGACTGGTGCACAGACCATTGCTTGAGCCAGCATTACAAAGTTCTCATACAGTTTCATATTTAGAGCATACCTCTGTTTCTGTTATTAACAAGACATCTGTGGGACCCAAAGCACTGGTCATGGGTGATCAAGATGAAATGCACTTCCTTGCTGCCAACAGCTACCTATACCTGTGCAATCATTAATTCTAGTTGAATTTTATCCCCTGGTAATTTCTCTGGACAGACCCCAGGAAAAAGTTGGCTAAAGAGAAACTGAGTGTCTGAATCAGTGCCTGGTTTCAGTATGTCCAGGTGATCCACCTAAGGTATCCCTTCCCCTGCACCCAAAGAATCTCCTCAAGTCACTTGTTTTATCTCCCACTTGGTCCCTATGTTCTCCTTCTACTTTTATTTCTTTCCCTCTTCTTTATTTCTTCCATCTTCTTTTCCTGCTCTACCAGGGGTAGACTGGTCAAAGATGTGTTCATTTATTTACATATAGTCTTCTAGAAATTCTCCTCACAGGAATATGTAAAACACAAGACTGTGTAAGTTTATACATGTAAACTGAGTCAATACAAGAAAAAAAAGCAAAGGCTATTAAAAATACAAGGTTCAGGAATAAAACAAAGAACAACTGACACAAGCCAAAGCAAGCTTCTGTGTTCCATGTCTCCATAATTATTCCAGAGGCATGTTATAGTTGTTTATGCTGCTTTTCATGACTGGCCTCCCCCCTCTGACCTTGTCATTATCCAATCCAATGCTCGTAAATATCATTTATATACTGATGACTCTTTGTAGCAGACTATCCCCATTGTCTAGAAGCCCAGGGATAGATGCTATTAAGGGTACAATGCACCTATAAAATGGTTACATTTCTCACATCTCCCTGCAGTCATATAATTGCTCTAGATGAGATGAAAGGGGAGGTATAAGAAAGACTCATCAAAGGGAGCCAGTTCAACTGGAGGTGTAGCCTTTTGCCTTTCTCCACTCTATCTACTACCGGGAATGTGGAATTAATGACTGTGGTCTATGCTAAACCATGAGATGACCTTAGGGATAGCAACCACGTGCTGAGGATGATAAAACAGAAAGACAGGAACCTGGGTCTGGATGACATTGAGGGGCCTCTATGGCTCACTTCCAGATGACTGCTAAGTGGAAGAGAAATAAGCCTTAGGCTTGTTTAAGCGAATGATACCTGGATTGTCTGTTATATTTGTCCATACCTAATTATTACATCTTTATCTTTCAAATCTTTGTCTTTAAATCCAATCTTTTCAGCTAGATTTTTGACATTTCTACTTGAACTTTAAATAGGCATCTTAAACTGAACCCTAATGCTTTTCTTCCTGAACTTGTACCTTCTAGAACCTTTCTGGTCTTAAATATTACCACCACATGCCCAGTTGCCCAGGACAAAAATCAAGGAGTTGTCCACATATTCTCCTTTTACACTTTCTCTAATTAGGAAACCTTCTCAGTTTCACACTACACTTACCACCACTCCACTCACATTGCAGTTGCCCTTGTTTTTCACCTGGAATATCACACTGTGCAATATGAACACACGATTCCATTCCTCTTCATGGTTCTTTCAGGGCACATGGACCTTTCTAATGCTCCAGCAGCTTTCACCAGGAGAATAAAGTCTAAACTCCACTTTAGGATTACAAAGGTCCGAAAGAGCTGATCCCAGTCTACTTGTCACCCCACTTTTCATGAACTATACTACTCATCTTACTTGTATTTCTCACCCTGATATTCTACCCTTTACTCTCACAATAAACATGCTGGGAAAATTCTCAATAATATTCACCTGATTACCCTGATCTGAAAGTCTATGAAACCATCATTTCCAACACTCAGGAGTCATATACAGAATTCATGGTGCACATGGAAACTTTCCTCTATTCTATTGTAACATTCCAGGTGGATTTTTTTATTTGGCTCTACAACATGTTGGACTATTGAGAAAAAGTCAGAGAGAAGCCATGTCCCTTGTCTGGCTTGGCGAGCTTGGACACAGTAGCATGGGTGTTGCTGTCACACAGCACCAGGAGGTCATCTTCTGACATTGGGCTCGATTACCCTAGTTCACTGCTTTCCTTCAGGTGTACCTAAAGTGCACAGAAATCTCTCTTGGAGTCAACTCCCTTAGAATCATTGCTTGTCTTGGGAAAGCAAATGTTCCCACAACTTTGCAGGAAAAACACACTTATGACCATTTAAAACATGATATGGGGTAAGGGATGGGCACATCAGGTAAAGGGAGACAACTGTATGTATGGTGGTGCATGTAAATGAGACTTCTGATGGGTACCATAATGTAGTAGAAACAGATGTTGAATTACAGTACTGTACACCTGAAAACTATATTATGTTATGAACCAAGGGTTCAATAAAACACCTTGAAAAGTGAGAAAAGAGTCAAGAGTAAATGAAATCAGTTAAGAAAGGCCAAGTTTTGTGTGCTCTGCAGCAGAATCACAGCAGCAAATCTTTCACCAAGGAGACGTGATCAAAGGAATGCATTACAGCGTGTGGGGAGCCGTCTGCTAACTGGCCCATGTCGGTGCTCTCCATGCTGCCTCAGCGCACTCCCGACTCATGACCCCTCTGTGCCCTCCTGCAGCTGGTCCCACTCCCAGCTGTGTGTCCTCTCTTTTATGGGTGTTCGACCCCCAAACCACCCAGTATTCTATTGAGAAGGAATAAAGAACCCACCAGTCATTCTATTTATGATCCTCTGTTTTTAAATTAATTTTACCTTTTACTGAAAAAAATAATACATAAACAAATATGGTAGTTGAAAGTTTCAAATAATTAAGCAAACTCTACAATAGTACAACGATCTAGGTCATATTCAAGTCAAACTGCTTCAGCTCCTCCAGGGTAAATGTAGGCAAGTTACTGAAACATAATCTTGGGCAACAGAGTTCATATACCTCTTCTCTCTACCTCTCCATTCATACAAATATTCCTTATGTGATCAGTCTCTACTAGTGGACATTTACATATTTTCCCTCTTTGTAATTACAAATAATACTGCATTATATCCTATACATTGTCCTACTTGCTGCATATTTGTGGGTCTACCCGGAGAATAAATCTCTTGGTGTTTAATTGCTACGTTAAGGCTATATGCATTGTGATAGGTATTGTTGAGTTATCCCTTTAAAACAGTACTAAAAGACAGTGCCAACGAGACAGGCCACTGTTTAAGTCTCCTTGCAACTGCAAGACCACTCAGGCTCAGGGTATAACTACAGTGGGATTTATTTAACAAGCAGGAGTTGGGGGAACAGAAGAGTTTCCAAGGCCATAAGTGGCCAGCTGTCTCACCACAGATAGTGTCCACAATATCCAGTAGTCCCAAATGAAAGCTGCTTGTGTCAGATGGTGCTGTCCCTTGGACAAGAGCCTGGAGCTGATGGCACACTGGTCAGCAGTGCCCTAGCATCCAACTCATGGTGGCAAGTCGGTGTGTTTACAGGTGGGGCCACTGAGGTGACAGTGAAGTAGCCCAAAGTAACAGTCTGAGAGCCAGTCTGGACCATGTTGGATCAGGATCAGGTAGTTCCAATTCAATAGCACCAGAAGGAAGTGCCAGATGATCAGAAGATGGTTGGATGAAGTGCCCATCACTGCTCAGTAGTGCCAGTCAGCTCTGGTCACCAGGGGGCAGTGTCAGAGACACCAGTGTTGCAGCTCTTTATGAGCTCCTGGATGACCCAACAGCCACCAGGTCTTTGAGACATCTGAGCGAGGCCAGTGGTGCTCCTTGCAGGTGATGTCAGAGGCAGGGCTGGAGTTAGGGGCAATGGCCTATTCTCTGCAAAAATCTATGAGGGTCTGGAGTTCTATGGAGGCCTGGAGATCTACAGAGGTCTGCAGGTCTGTAGAGGTCTCATAGTCTATGGAAGTCCACTGAATCCCACAGAGGTCATCTGCTCAATGCTTTTTCAGATGTGATCTGTGGAACACTTTTTTGGAGGCTGTCTGCTTAACGAATCCCGAGCCAGCTGCTGCTCTGCTTATATCCTCTTCATGTCCCTTACCCAACAAGCCTGATTAGATTGTTTTTGTTTTTATCCTAATTGTTTGATTGGTGCTATTGAGCAACAATCAACTGACTCTAATTTTCAGTCCAAATAATGTGTTTAAGCCCTTGACTGACAATGATCTAGCTCAAAACTGATTGGTCCCTTTGTGACTTACCATCATATTTAAAAAGGAGAAGCTCAGTATCTGCACAGGTTGGACCTGTCCTGAGATCAGGACAGTTGGTGGGCTGTCGGGCTCCAAGGAGCTGTGACTGGGGCCTGGAGGCACATTGCACTTGGTGCCCTTCAACAGGGCTGGGTGTAACAATGTAAGGGGGGAAGGTGTCCTGCAGCAGCACTGGGTGGGCTCTCTGGGAGCCTACCATGTTGGCCCCTACTCTGCAGGTCTCTACTGTGGGAGCCCCAGAGAACTTTGCAACGGTAGCCCCATGGGCAGTGGGGCAAGGGAACCACTGCAGCTACTATTTCTGCTGGCAGCTTTCAGAGAGGCTTAGCATTGCCCACAAGCAGCCTGTTCCAGCGCCGACTGCAAGATCCCAGTGGGTGGCTCACAATGGGAAGACAACTGCCACTTTCACAGTAAACCAGGCCACATTGCAGCCTGCACAGACTGGAGCTGGGAATGGGAAGTGCCCCGTAGGCAGGGGGCTGAGGCAGGGCTCCTCAGCCCCAACAAAGTAAGCATGAAAAGCAGGTCAAGCCCCATGGCTTGTGCTACAGGGATTCAGTTTCAATTTAGTCAGTCTTGCGTAGGGTCACCCAGGACAGCTGAGATGGATCACCTAATGACACAGGCAAACAGGGAAAATGCTTTCCACGCAGGAAGTTGTTCACCTCCTGAATGGCAGATTCTTCCACAGGACCCTTAACGCCATAGTGCCCACATGTGGCCTTCTTTTCTCTGCCTTATCTTACCTGGAGCATGTATCTTATCTTTCCTGGTCATTTGAAATTCTCCATTTCTAATCCTTTTAATCCTTCCACTGTAATGAAAGATTTAAGCTTACACTCTTCAGGTCTAACATGAAAATTCTTTTCTATTTTGCAGCTAGGTCCAAATTTCTATCATTGCCTTCTGACTTTATTGGTCAGTTTCCCATGATTTCTAAGACTCAGAGGATTCATCATCTTTTTTATTTATGTATGGTTTTCCTAGATGAGGAGGGAAGAAGCGCTATTTAAGTCAGGATTCTAAAAGCTCCTAGAAAAGTCATTTTTTTTAAAAATTGAGAGGCTCTTACATTAATGGTTTTGCTTCTTTGCAACTTGTTCTCCATTTTCTGCCACTGAATGGCATATATGTTTATAAATTAGATTTATTATCCAGGGTTTCTTTCAAACAGAGAACACTTCCTAGTGCTGGAATTTTCCTACAGTTTTTTTTCTACAACAGTTTCCAATACAGTCAACAAGTGGATTCTTGTATTATGGGACTATGACAGAACCCCCAGGACTGGGCTATGGGGCCCCACTTGGCAAGCATCTGGGATCACTCAGCCTCTTAAGGCCTCAGTTTCCTCATCTGAAAAAGTAGAGCAGACCACCACCCCTCTCAGAACTCTGTGATGTTATACACTTTTCCAGGTGAACTCTACTTGCCAGTAATGTTCATTATGATCCTTCCTCAAAAACTGTCCCCCTTCCCAGAATGACATACGGAAACTATCAAAAAATGTGCACAATACATGCTAAATTTGCTCATTTACTCCCCTAATGACTCGCTCTCTTCAAATAAATGGGATATTATTTGAAGAGCCATATAAATGGTTTTTCCTAAAAACAACAGATTCCCATCCAAAATTTGAGGCAGCCCTTGAGGGAGAAGTGTTTCTAGGGAGTGTTGAGACAAGGTTGTTTTGAGTGAAACTTCACTATCACCTCTTTTTAAATGACATTAAGTGAGAAGCAAGAATGCCTAAAACAAAATTTAAATTCTTTGAAAAAGGAAAATAAATCTGTCATTGTTTAAACATTTCCTCTGTGGTTTAGTATAACTTTCCAAATTTGCATCTGTAGATTGTGAAAGTGTCTTTCTCATGGTCAGAAATCTCATCACCTTGCTATAGAACTCTAAAGCTGTCTGCAAATAATGGGACGAAGAGAAAAAAAAAAAAAAGAAGTAACAAAGAAAATAATTTGTGTTTATAGACTATTGCTAGTATTTTCTTTCTTGGTCTTTGGTTGAAAAATTGGGTAGTCTCACTGAAGCATCAAAACAGTTTTGGTTTAATTTAAACAGCACAACCTCAAGAAGAAAATAAAATTTGGAGGCAGATTTCTTATTGAACAAAATATCTATTAATGTTCTATTAACAAGTCTATTTTCCTAACCTAAGACACTAGTCCTTGCTTTATCTCTTAGCTGCTGTTTGTGTTTGAAACAACTTTGTTTCTCACTGTCCACTGTTATTAACCTCATTGGTTATGTCTGTGGATAATATCTAGAAAGTTCTGGATGATTTTTCTCTTGATAACTGAATCAAGATTGCCCTTTTACTCATTTCATGTCAAAGTTTTTTCAGGTTGTAGTGTTC
Organism: Galemys pyrenaicus; assembly: GCA_019455555.1. Taxonomy (NCBI): domain Eukaryota; kingdom Metazoa; phylum Chordata; class Mammalia; order Eulipotyphla; family Talpidae; genus Galemys; species Galemys pyrenaicus. The sequence goes on along the minus strand of JAGFMF010011673.1, from coordinate 9,167,394 downwards.
ATTTATTCAACCACCCAACATATACTTACTTTGCCCTGACAGTACTCCCACTACTAGGACACGTGCTTTAGGGAAGGGGCTGTTCTCACCTTCCAAGGACTTGTGATCTAAATTTTGCCTGGAGAAAACATACAAATCCAAAATTACCTAGTAATATAATTGAATCCAGCCAGCAAATATTTATTGAAAGTCCACTCTGTACTTGGCACTGGGATTACAAAAATAAATAAGATATAATGGAACTCCCGGTTCACTGGAAGAACAGATAAGTGTTTGTAACAGTTCAGTCACAATAGTCTCAGACCTCAGATAGACTGCCTGCATGTTGTAGGGAGAATGTGGAGGAAGACAAGAGGGAGGGCTTCATCGTATCTGGAAGAGTCAGGAAAGTCACTTAGAAAGGCTCCCCTTAGGAAAGACGTGAAGTTTGTTAGGAATTTGCCAGATGAACATGGGGGTGAATTGATAAGTAGGCAGAAGAAACAGAGAGAGAAGAGAAGGCAAATAACTCCTTACGTCTAGCCTCAATGCAGGGGGGACAGTGTGGTAAAATGACTTCAGGCAGGGTGGCCAGGGACAAATCATGGAGGCCTGGATGGTCCTTACTAAGGGGTTTGATTTAATCTTACAGTTGAGCTGATATGGACTCACTGAAGAGTTTAAACAAAGGTAGACTATGGTGATACAATAAAAAGAGACGTCACAGAGTGGCATATAAGAGTTGGTACAGGACCAGCAATTGTCTTTTAGGGTTCATACTGCAGCCCCACAGCTTACTGGCTGTCTAACCTAGCTCAAGTACCATAGCCAATTGTCCTATAGTTTCCTCATCTGTGAAAAACAAAGCAATCTTTGTAGAGAGGATTAACAAGTTAAAACATACAGTACTTAGGAAAAGGCCGGGGGGTATTACCCATTATTAGCAGTAGCAAGAGCGGCAGCATAATTTAAGTAGTTATGGCACTTACGAGTTTTGTCACTTTGCAAATAAAATTTGAGCTGGAATTTCTACCAAGCAACAGCCTATCTTTTCTATCTGACCTTTCAATGGAAGGGTCAAGCATGGGCAGCACTGATTGGGTTTTGTCAACTTTCTCCCCCGAGTCACAGCACTGGGACATGGCACTTAGGCAGGGATCCGGGAAGAAACGCACCTTCTTTCTGTCATGCTGAGTCTTCACCGTGACCAGAGTCATGCAGTGTGGCTCTACTAAGGACTCTAGACAGTTCCCTCATTTTACAGATGGAGAAACTGAGTCACAGACTCCTCAGATGCTTCTGTTAATCTCAATACTTCAACTGAAACTCTATGAAACTGGGTCCTGAACTGGATCCAGCTGGTCCTGGGTACTCAACTGAAACTGGGTCCTGGGGCCCAGGTCAGTTTCTTTTGTACCTCTTCATGCTGGCCTAATCACAGAGACTTCCTAGTCGTGGTTACTGTTTTCTTATTTTCTTTGGGGAATCTACCACCTAGCCTAATGAGTACTCTTTCTATGACTCAGAATTAATTATAAAGACTTTTTTTTTTACCCAGGCCAAAGTCACTCTATGATGCCTGTCTCTTTTTAGGAAAGAAAAAACAAACTGTCCTTTACCCAGAATGTTTGGATCTGAGAACCTCTCTCAGACCCTTAAAACAACCACAGTAGAAGATTTCCCTGCTGCCTTCTCTGGAGTTGATGTCGCGTTTCCTCTCTTTCTGTCTCCAACTGCTTCTTATCTCTGTTGTTGCCTACATTCTCCCTGAGAGTGGTTCCTGGAGAGTGCGCTGAATTCCATCCCACAGCACACACTAGGAGGACTTGGGCTCAGCACGGCCTCCACGACGGCCGCCTGTGTGTGGCAGGATGGGCAGGGCAGGGAGCAGAAGGGTTGGATTCAAACCTTGAACAACCCCTGCTTTTCACACATTATCAACATGATACTAGCTTTTTCCTTCTCCTCCAGAAAGAGCTTTGACAATAACACTCCAATATATCACAAGCAGGCTTAGCCCTGGTTTTATGACCCAGCTGAGTTCTGTTTGTACTGGGGTGCGTTCCATTCTCAATTTAGTTAGGGACAAACCAGGAAGGGAATGCACCTAGAACAAAATAAAATGCCACTCTAAGGAGAAAAGAGATCTAGCTCCAGGCCTAAGGCCAAATGAAACTCATTCTTTGCTACCATCACCTTCAGATTATGCCTCACTTATTCACTATTTGTTGTATTCACCTTGAAAATGGTAAAATTCAGCAAACTGGAAACCATTCATAACTTCAGACAGCATTGTTGGTAACTTTCAAATTCCCTGTGTTTTGTTGGAATAATTCAGCCTGGGATTATTAGCAAAAGCATAGTTTTTGTTTTTATTTTTTGTAAAATGTAAGACAAATGATTAAAGCATAAACATCATTATCACTAAATATATTAATAGAAGTTTGTCTTGCTGTCTGATATTCCATGCACAGAGACTTTGAATTACATTACGTGGCTAATTCTGTCTAAGAGTGTGGACAGCCTTATTAGGCTTTGTTGTGGAACAGCAATTTCAAAGGAACCTCTCTCTCTCTCTCTCTCTCTCTCTCTCTCTCTCTCTCTCTCTCTCTCTCTCTCTCTCTCTCTCTCTCTCTCTCTCTCANCCTCTCTCTCTCTCTCTCTCTCTCTCTCTCTCTCTCTCTCTCTCTCTCTCTCTCTCTCTCTCTCTCTCTCTCTCTCTCTCTCCTAAATGAAAGGACATCTTTTAGTGAGTAGTATGAAAGGGGGCATACCACAGATTTTGTGGTTCCTGAACCAAGCCCTGGTCTGAAATAGCTAATAAAATCTCCATGAGGCTTTTATTTTTCAGCCCAAACAGATCATTTTAAGAGTCACGGATTGTTTTCACATTTGTCTGCTCAATTTCAAAGCTGAACTCAGCCTTTGAAGACACTGCTTTAAGTTAGAACTTCATCATGCAACCCCTGAGAAGGATACATTAGCAAAGAAGATTTTACCAGCCAGTAGGGCCCAGGAAAAAAATAACAAAAAAACTTTTCTAGGTCTCTAGTATGTACAGCATGTTTTGTTAAATATATTGTTTTTATTTTTAATAATCACAAAGAGATTATTCAAAGAGAAAAGTTACAAAGAGAAAAGCTACAAGTTACTTTTTTTCCCCTGGCCTATTTGAGACTTGGTTTCTAACTTGATGCCCTATCATCCCTGAATAAGGACAAGGGCATTTTCCTTCATAATTGCTGCCCCAGCATGTACTGGCAGTGCAAATCGCTCTAAAAGCTGCCCAAAGGCTGAAGTTTCCCTGCCCCTGGCTGGAGCATCCCCTGTGAGCAGTCCTTCCCCCTGTGCAAACCAGGTTGAGTGCCAAAGGCCCTAAGACTCCTACAGCTGCAGTGGGAGTTGCCTGCTGGCTCCCCAAAGCACTGCCTCCAGTCAGCACTCAAGCTGCCCTAACAGTGGGTGACCAGTGCAACTGGCAGGGTCAGTGGGCAGCATCAGGTGGGCATTTTACAACTTGCCACCACCATCATCAGTGGTCTACTTTTGGGTTCAGGTTGCCAGTGCAACAGGCTGACATAGAGGGCAGCAGTGGTTCCCCTCCTCCACAATGTAACCCCCCACCCCCACCCCAGGCTTGCAGTCCCACAGGTGCAATAGCAACAAGGTCACCCCCATGCTGGAGAAAATTCTGGCAGAAGAGGCAACAGCAAGCTCTGTAGTAACTGTTCAAGGTTGCAGGGAAGAGTATTGGGCCCCACTGGGCCAGCTCCAGCACAGTGGTTCCCTGGAGCCACAGGCAGTAGAAGTCCATGGAGTCCCAGAGCAACATGGCATACTCCCAGGGGAACCCACCATGCAATAGCTGGGACCTGTTTCCCATTTGTTGCACTGTTACACCCAGCCCCACTGAAGGGGCACTGGGTACAGTATGCCTTTGGCCCCACTGAGGCTGGTTTCAGCCCTTGAACCTGCCCTGACCTCAGGGCTGGTAGAGTCAGGGCAAGCACCAAGTTTTCTTTTTATATTTGGTGCCTGTATCATAGAATGGACTGAATTAGGCATGAGCTAAAATGAACCAATCATGTTCAAGCTTAGCTATTGGTTAATTATTTGGACTGAAAAAGTTGAAAGCAATCAGTCACTGACAATTGAAAATGGTCCAATCAGGCTTGTAGGATGGGGGAACCCCAAAAGAGAATATAAGGCAGGGCAGGAACCAACCTGAGAGAATTCTGTCCCTGGCCTCCAACAAAAGGATTAGCAGCTAAACTCCAAAGACCTCTCTAAAGGAAAGAATCATCCAGCATCCAGGATCTGACCTTCAAAGAAAGAAGCCTAAGATCTTTACAGAGACCTTGCTGCTGTACCTGCCTATGGCCCTGTCTCTGACATTTTCCTGAAAGGAGCACTATAGGCCTCATCCTGGTGTCTCAAAGAGCTGTTGTGCTATTGGTTCATACTGATAGCTCACAAAGTCAGTGTCTGACACTGTCTCTCAATGACTGGTAGTGACCAGCACTACTGGTCATTGCTAGCCAGCACTATTGACAGTTAACTGGCACTCCGTGTCCAAGTCACCTTTGATAGCTGTTCCCTGCTTCTATTATCTGGCACTGCTTCACAGTTCTGTCTGGTCCAGCATCTGGTGTTACCAGTCTACCTCTGATTGCTGCTGTGGTGTCACCTTCGCAGCCCTACCTGTAAGTACCTCCAGTTGTATCTTAGTCCACTGCTTGCTGGTGTGCTACCAGCTCCAGGGCCTTGCTGATGGGCCAGCACCTCCTTGCACAAGTCATCTGTGTTTGGGACTTCTAAATGCTGTGGACACTATCTGGTGTCCACTATCACTGTCACTTGTGACTTTAGAAAATCTGGTTTCCCAATTACCTGTTTGTTAAATAGACCCTATTGTTGTTCCCTGAACCTGAGTGTTTTTGCAATTGAAGGCAGGTAAGAACCCACCATGACCTGTCCTATATTGTGGCACTTCCTTTTAACCCACTATAACAATGCTATAGCACTGTTCCATAACCATTATGCAGTTATCCAAACTGAATAATTAACAGTGATACTCTACTACCACCTAATTCTCAGATCCACATTAAAATTTCACCAATTAACTAAAAACTTTCTTTTATATATATATTTCTTGAGTTCTTTAATTTTTATAACTGTAAAATAGATTTTTTTATTAATTAAATTTATTTATTTAAGTATATTTGACATCATTTGTATTCCACAGGGAGTTCCCACTGCCATTCCACCCGTGCACCATCACCTCAGGCTCTTGTGCTCTTTCTGCCCTCATCCCATTCTTTGCCCTCCCCTCACCCATGGTCCCTTTGGTTTATCTTTGACCTTTTGGTCTTGTTGGGGTTTTTTTTATTATTGCTTTTGGTTGTAATTGTCCTTTTCGTTGAGCTCATTCTTTTTCTTCTTCTTCTTTTTTTTTTTTTTTGTTGTTGTAGCTGTTGCTCTTTCACATTCCTCCTAGTAGTGAAACCATTTGATATTTTTCTTTTGCCTTTGACTTGTTTCACTGGGTATAATTCCTTCTAGCTCCATCCATGTTTCTATAAATGTCCCTAGTTTTTCATTTTTGATTGCTGAATAGTATTCCATTGTGTATATGTACCACATCTTCTTGATCCAATAATCTACTTTTGGGCATTTGGGTTGTTTCCAGGTGTTACCAATTATAAATAGTGCTCAATAAACATAGGAGTACAGGTGCTCTTTGGATCGGTGTTTTTGTGTCCTTTGGGTAGATTCCTAGGAGCGGGATTGCTAGATCATATGGTAGTTCCATCTCTAGTAGACTGAGGAACCTCCATATGGCCTTCTATAATGGTTGGATTAGCTTGCATTCCCACCAGCGGTGTGCTAGAGTTCCTTTTTCTCCACATCCTCACCAGCATTTGTTGTTGTTGGTTTTTTTTTCTTGATGTGTGCCATTCTTACTGGTATAAGATGATCCTCATTGTGGTCTTAATTTGCATTTCCCTGATTATGAGGGATGTTGAGCATTTTCTCATGTGCCTGTTGGCCATGTGTATGTCCTTCTTGGAGAAATGTCTTTTAAGTACTTCTCCCCATTTTTTGATTGGGTTTCTTACTTTATTTTTCTTGAGTCTTATGAGATCTTTGTGTATCTTTATGATCAGACCCTTGTCCATTGTGTGGAGCACAAAGATTTTTTCCCATTCAATGGGGTATCTTTTTTTTTTCTTTAATGTTTCCTTTGCTGTACAGAAGCCTTTTATCTTGATGTAGTCCCATCTATTTATCTTCTCTCTCATTTTTATTGCTTTGGGGACTGCCACCTCGAAGGTGCTGTTGAGATGTATGTCTTGCAGCATTTTACCTATGTTTTTCTCTATATATTTTATAGTTTTGGGTCTTACATTTAGGTCTTTTATCCATTTTGAGTTGATTTTCGTACATGGTGTGAGATAGTGGTCCAGTTTCATTTT
>JAGFMF010011673.1:9112914-9153127 GCA_019455555.1 Galemys pyrenaicus | reverse complement strand
TCCTTCCTCCCTTCCTTCCTTCCTTCCTTCCTTCCTTCCTTCCTTCCTTCCTTCCTTCCTTCCTTCCTTCCTTCCTTCCTTCCAATATATACTGCATCATCATTTGTTTTTGCTAGATACATGATTCTAAGTTGTTAATTCTTTTATTTCAGTGTACGAAAACTATTGTGCCATCTGTTTTCACTGTTTTTTTTTAAGAGATAATCTATTCACTGCCTTTCATATTATCTTCCCTTGTAGGTAAGATATTATTCCTTTCTCACTGCTGTTAAGAATTTTGATTGTCTTTCATTTTCAGAAGCTTAGTTATGATGTTCTTATGAATTTATTTTGGTTTTTCCTGTTTGGAGCTTGTTGAGCTCCTTAAATCTATAGTTTTATGTTTCTTGTCAAATTCAGGATTTTTTCAGTCATATTTCATCAAGTGCATTTTCAGCCCTTCCCTCTTTCTCTTCTTCCAGAAGAATATTAGCTCTTTTGTTATCATCCCTCAGGGTCCTAATGATCTAGTCATCTTTTCTACCTATTTTCTCTCTGTTGTTCAGCCTGCATCATTTCTATTGTTCTTTCCCTCCATCCTACTCTTGTGCCCATTCATTGAATTTTACATTTTTGGTTATTACCTTTTTTCTGGTTTAAACTTTAATTTCATTTTGTTTATATTTTCTATTTCTTAGCTATGCTTTCTAATTTTTTTCATTTTCTTCAAGTGTGTTTACAGTTGTTTGTTGAAGAATTTTTGTGATGGCTGCTTTAAAGGTTTGGCGGGTAATTCTGTTACCTCTTTCATCAATTATTATGATTATCTTTCATGAATCAACTTACTATCTTTTTACTTATCAGTGTAACAGATATTCTATTGAAATCTGTATTTGGGGGGTTATTGTGTTATGAGTCTTTGGGTCTTATTCCACCCTTCTGTGTTAGCTGACTCCCTCAGAGACCCTTCTAGCAGAGAAGGGATGAATGCTGCCTCATTATATTGCCAGGTGGGAGCAGAAGTTCAAGTTTCCACAGTTGACACCCAAGGTATGTGGGGTGCTTCTCAATACTACTAAGTGAGGGTGAGGCCCTTACTGATACCCACTGGCTGGGATATATAGAAGTCCCTCATGACTTCTCCCATGGCATCCACTGACATCATGGGGACATAAGAACATCAGTTGTTACCACTGAGCACTAGTAACTTTCTGCTAGATTTCCTCTGATACCACCTCTGTCGGGCAGGAGGAATACCTCATTACTACTGCTGGGAAGCAGTAAGGGCTAGAAATCCAGCTTCCTCACCAAGCCTTTGCTGACTTGGTTGAGAATGTGATCACATCCTTTCTTTCCTGTGTTCTTTGACTGAAGTAAAGTGATTATTGTTGAAAAGTATTCTATCTTATAAGGCTGCCCATTTTTCAGTTCTTTTGCTAAAGAGTACAGGCTTTGTTGGGATTTTTGCTATATGAACCCAATAGTATTTTCAGGTTACTTAGTCCTTCGATTCTGAGTCTCACATATAAAGCAGCAGAAAATCCAGAGAGCTTATCACTATGTTGGTCCTTGGGTCCTAAGGATGCAATCTATCTAACTTCTCTATGCCTTTCAGGTTTTTCTTAGGTTTTACATGTAATGTCCAGGTGTTCGTATTACGTTTTGTGGGGAAAATAAAGAAAAGTATGACTAGACCACATCCAAGAACCATACAGTATTTTTATGTAGTATTTGATATATACAAACATATATATGTAAATATGTGTGTTACAAAGCATAGTAGAATGAACACTAAATATATTAAAAAGTAAATAAATAATTTTGAGTTGGTTCTTGGGAAAAGTGAAAACCGCACTACTCAATCCCAAACGAATTCTGTTTGGCTGACCATCTAAATTGGGGTCTTTGGAACTTTGAAGTATCCTTTGGTTCTGGAACCTGCTGAGGACAGAATCTTGGCCCCATGACCTACTTAGTATCTCTGTTGGTTGTTGTTGTTATTTAAAAGCCACCCTTCCTCTGTTCTGAAGTTTCCTGCCTCCCAGCCATATGTCAACATCAAGAGTAATACAACCTTGCAGCTGGGAAGTCTGTGAAGCTGATGACTCAGGATGACTAAAATAAACACACTTTATAGCTGAGGACTGCCCCAGGCAGCGGCTGCTCTGAGGCACTCCACACGCCATGCTGTGATCGCTTTACTTTTGTTCTTCTGGTCCTTTCTCATGCTCTCTCGGGCAGCAGGATGTGTCTATCCCTCCGTTTCTGTCTATACTGATTAATGTACATCAGCTGTCTGCAAAAAGCCTCCCAACAGTGTCTGTTCAGGAAGGACCAGAGCAGAAATACAAGAATGAGATACACAAACAGGGCTGGACCCTGACCAGGAGGCAGCGTCTGATCATGGCAGGACTGCCTGGGAGGGCTCCTTCCGTGGGGGCTCAGGGCGGTAACACATAGACATGGGCTTTCCCTTTACTTCTCTGAACTCTTAGCCTCTCCCCTGCCAGTGCTTACCACTGCCGGGAAGCGATGCACACAGGAAGAAGAACACACACTATTGCTGAACAGATGAGAGTCCCTGAGATCCAGAGAACACCACATGGCACCATTTCCTCCCCAAAGAGCACCACGAGCCTCAAAGTGCCCAGCATGAAGACAGCAGAAGAGGTTGAGCAGGGCTTGAATCTTCTGTCTACAACACACTGTTTGGATTGACTCTGGGAAAAGAACTACTTTCACAAAGAACAAAGGGTAGCAGCTGCAATATCTTATCTACTGAGAAACACAGAAGCTGGCTCTTGCCTTTGAGGCTCTGCCATTGCTCCCCATTTCTTCTGTTTCTCCAGCATCAGAGCTGCAGAGGGGCTTTGTGGGCAGCCGAGCCCAGCCTGGGGCAGAGTCCTTCCTTATAGCCATATGATCTCAATCTGATCACTTTGAGTTTGAGTCTAAGTTTTCTTATGGATAAAAAAAAAATGGGGCAATTATATGTATTCTACAATAGATAATATTATAAAGGAATTATTTATAGTTTAATTGGGTGTGATGATGGCTTTATGAAAATAATAGTATGACCTGAGATTTGCTTTAGAATACGCTAATGAAAAATAAAAATCGCAGGAGATATGGACAGAAAAAAAGAAAAATGAAACAATTCACAAGAATGTTGATAATTGTTGAAGGAGGATGCTGACTTTGGGGTCCTGTTATAGTCTATCTGCTACTTTAGTGTTTGAAGTTTTCCATAATTAAAAGTTAAAACAGTAATACCCATTTAAATTTCAGTAGGATCAACAAAATATTGGAGACGAATACATGTTGGAAACTGTTTTGTTATAGAAGAGATTGTTTCCATACTGACACTTGTGAATATTGCAGGGAGGTGCCTCTGTCATTGACCGAATTTGGCTGGAAGAAACATAATGTGTATGGCAGGAAACCATAGAGAAGTCCATCCTCACTGTCCTGTCACCAGCTCTCTAAGTTAAAAAAAGATCAAGGGCTTCATGTGGGGCAGTAGGTGGAATTGTGTGTTCTCCGCCAAACAAGTTTCATTTGCCTCTCACTCTTTCCTGTGGGTGGGTTCTCCATCACAACATCATGGCTGTCTGACATTTTCTGTTGGATCTCTTGCCTCTTCTGAAGGAGAGAGCTTTTCCAATTTCCTCCTTTCTTGGACTCTCCTTGCTCTTGTCCACAGACTCAAGAGAGGCAGAGCAGATGAAAAAAGAAGATTCTCAGAAAGAGAGTTGAGTTAAGTAAGTGTGAGTGTCAAGGCCAGCTAACTGATATAGGGTGGGTGGGGGGGTCCTCAGCAGCAGGCACATGGGTCAAAGTTTGTTTTTGAGTGTGGGACAATAACACACTGGTGCAAAGATGACAAAGATTGATCCCTTGTCCCAAGGAACAGGCAGTGAGGGAGAAAAGCAGTTAGACCAATGCTTATGAAATGAATTAAATTCCTGGGATAGGCATGTGTAGAGACGATTCTTATGATCTCACAGAAGATGACCTCACTCTGCCTCCAGGTGTTTAGGTGGCAGACAAGATGGAGAGCTGTATGGTGATCAGAGCAGCTTCCCAGAAAGGGTGACTCCTGTGCTGGTGTTGAAAAATGAGTGGGTGGCAGGAAGAGGAATTGCAACAAACCTGTTACAGCACAAAGGTGAGGGGGTGGACAGATGGACAGAGGCTTCGCCCTCCTCCCTTTTGTAACCTTTTGGAAGCTTTCTGGAATCTGGTCACATCAAGAGCCTTAGCTCACCTGCTTCATCTAAGCGAAACTTTTAATAAGAGATTGTTAACAAGTGACAAGTGATTTTAGAATCACAAAAAGGCCCGGGCAGGTTTACAAAAGAATGATTTTTTTTTCCACACTTGTGAGTATAAACTGGAGAGGCCTGGGTGTACGCTGTGGCTGCCGTCCAGGAGGAAGGTTATTTTCTAAGTTCTTTGTGTTACCCTTTTGCACTAACAGGAAACCTTGTTTGTTTTCTGGGTCCAAGTTAGTGTCTATAACTCCTATCTCCTGTGTTTATTTTGGTTAATTTGATGTTTCATTATAATTATCCCTTTTTTTTCTATGGAGTCGTTATTATTTTATCCACATTAGTAATGTTGTTCATTATTCATTAGCTTAATACAAGACAAACAGAACAGAATCATTAAAAATATTAACGCAATACCAAAAGCTGGCCTTTCTCTAAAGAGCTGTAAGCTTTTTCAACTTGCTTTTTTAATCATATACAGGTCACGACATGTGCACAGAGTAAATGTCTTTACTTTCTGTTTCCAAGAAGTCTGTACTCGGCCTTCCACTCTTTGTTGCTACACTCAACTGGGGTGGTCTCATCTACTCTCCCACCCACACTTCGTCAGTATTTCCCAATAATAAGTTCTTAGTGTTCAGCTCTATCCTGAGTTCCAGACCTATTTGTCTAACTCGTACTGGACATCTCTATACCACTGTCCCATAGGCTCCCCATACTTGTAATGTCAGGTCAACCTTCCTCTATTTCTTGTAATTTTTTCAGGACTGGGTTCTTAGCCCTCATACAACATACCTGGGCGCTAATACTGGGGCACTCCTCTGTACTCTCATCCAGCCCCTGAACAACGCTGTCCACATATTTCAGAAGATAGTGACTTTCTCTTCTAATTTCTGCCACTCACCACTTACCTCTTAAATCAGCCACTGTCATTGCTTCCAAAGCAATCCCTTTAAAAAAATTTTATCACTCCTCTGTGTTAAATATACCCACTGACTTTCCACTGCTTCACTGAATCCGAATTTTCTACAATATGCAACACCTTTCATAGTCAGGTACCAATAGATCCTCCCACACGTGTGTCCTTGCTTCCCATCCTGGTAGTTAATACTGTCTTTACCCCGAACTCTCTGCCACTATCTGAGTAACTCTGTTCTTTCTGACCCTTTGCCTTTGTGCGCCTTTATTTTTTCTCCTTAAATTCCCTTGTTCTTCCTCTCAGTTGTGTCCCTTATAAAAAGAAATATATAACATATAAAATATATAAAAATTAATATATATAATATATATTGTAGGAGTATAAAATCTCCAGGACTCCTGTCTATTCTATCTTTTCATAAATTTTATAAATTCAGCAAATATTTACTAGGCACCTACTATATGCCAGACACAGTTCTAGGCAACAGACCCAGTCGTGACCAGGATCACTGTGAGTGCTTTGTAGACATATATAGCAGAGGAGACAGAGATAGCATAAAGGAGGGTTTTTTTGTTTGTTTGTTATTGTTTTTTCAATTTCTCCCCTGCCTACAAAGTGGAGACTGGCTATATTTTCATGTCTGTATTAATTTCCTGGGGCAGTTATAAAAAAAAAATGACACATTTGGTAGCCTACAGCAACAGAAAGTGTTCTCTCATAGTTCTTGAAGCCAGAAGTTCAAATTCAAAATGTCAGCAGGGTCATACTGAAGTGGTGCAAAACCCAGGGAATATCATGGTTTATGGGTCCTTACCCATGTGCTTGCAATTGCAAGATATGACTCGTGCTCAGGGTATAACAAAAACAGGGTTTATTAACAAATGGGAAATTGGAAAGAAGGAAGCTTCTAAGGCCACAAATGGACATCTGTCTTTACCCCAGATAGTGTCCATAGTGCCCAGTAGGCCAAAATAAAAGTTGGTCATGTAAGATGCCCTTTGATGAGAGTGTGGAACTGGTGGCATGCTGGTAAGTGGGTGGACCAGGACCCAACTCACAGTGACAGCTGGAGGTAATCACAGGGGGTGCTGCTGAAGCAGAACCACAGCGGCCAGTAGCAGCAATCCAAAGCTCAGTTGGGCAACAGTGACAGGAGGTGGTGCTGGATGTGCCGGAGGATCAGAAGCAGTGAACAACTCTGAGAGGCAGCCTGGCACAGACCATCAGTGTCTGCACAGCACAGTGTCATCCCCAGATGATGTCAATGATCAAGCAGCAGCATACAGCTCTAGGCAGCGGTGCCAGTCGTGCTGGAGGCAGGGATGGTTGTCCATTATCAAAAGCAACAAAGCAAAGATCTGAGTGCTGGAACTGAAGGTTTTGGAGATCTGATGCACAGGTCATCCCAGGGGAGAGTGTCTCAGTGTATCTTGGAGGTCTGAGTATGAAGCTGTCTGCTATCCTTTCAAAGTGCCCGAACCTCAAAATTGATGACACTTTTTCAACACAGCACTTGTTTCAAAACCAAAACACCACTGGCACCCAAAAACCCACCTTGCACCTGCATCGGCAGTTATACTGCTGACTTGTGCTGGCGCCATGGTAGGTGCAAGGAGTTACCATATTGGAGTTGGACATGCTCTGCTGCACCCCTAATCCAGGAGCCTTGGGGTTCCTGTTATAATACTGCCTCTGAAATTTCTAGAGGAGACTCTTTCCTTGTCACTTACAGCTTTTGGTGATGGTTGGTGTTCCTTGGCTTGTGGCGGCATCACTCTAATCTCTGTTTCCATCTTTACTTCATGTTCTCTCTTCTTCCATAAGACCAACGGCCACTGGATTCAGGGATAACCCCATATCCAAGATGATTTCATCTTGGCATCTTTAACTACATCTGCAAAGACCCAGTCCCAAATAAGGTCCCTAGCTAAAGTTCCAGGTCAACATGAATTTGGGGGATACTGTTCATCCCATTGCACTGTCCAAGGAGCGAGTGTGGAGAGTGGCTTTCCCTTGTTTCCTCAAAGGAAAGGTCACATTGAAAGTTAATTAAGCATAAGTATGACTTTGAAATGAAATTCTTCACTTATGTAGATTTTTCTTGTGCTTCTGAAGTTACTCAATCAAATGTCATTGCAGAGGCTGGGGGGCAGGCTGTGTGAGTACCAGGGGGACTTCAATGTCCCTCAAAACACTCCCTCTTTGGGCAGTGTTTCTACTTTCTCCACCACGTTTTTGACCACAGAGGCCGAAGGGAGAAGAGAATCAGTCCAGCAGAAGAGCGGCTAGCAGGCTGTCAGCACAGGGCTCTGGAAAGGCTCTGGGATCCCCTCCTTCAGCATTGCCTGGGCATTTGTCACAGTGTCAGTCCTTTTCAGAAGTGGTTGGACAGGCAGGTCTGTGGTGATCAGAGCTGATTTTTTATGCCTGATTTTTATCAGAACTGGATTTTTATTCCAAGCAGGAGTAAAAATGTCTTCTTTAGTATCAGTAAGTTGAACACAATAATTGATTGAATGTAATGCGGTGTTTTATGTGCACTATCTTTTTTAATTCTTGAAAGAAACTTATTATTGTTAATATTCCCATTTAACAGATAGAAAAAAATATTGGGGCTGAGATCAGATTTCATGTGCTCAGTCCAAGCAATACATGTGCAAGGATTGAGGCTCTGCCATGGCTGTTTATTGATAAACTGATGATGCATGGGTAGTGATTCTTTACAGGAAGCACTTATATTTCAAAGCATTTGTTTATTACATATTCTCAAAATGAAATTTATAATTTCCACAACACCTATTGCCAATGCCAACTTAGTACAACTCATGAGAGTGTTTATGAAAATTACACTTGTTTCTGAGCACTTATTTACTTCACTGGTGACTTTTACACATTTTTTGAGTGTTTGTTTGCTTAAGAGTTTAAACATTTTTTTAAATGTAAACATGGTTAAACAATGTGTGAGACTCTGTACTGTAGAACAGTAGAGGAAATTCTTATGAAGTGACAGAGGCGTGGTAAGATACTCAGGCCAGCAGACAACACCAACACATGGAAAGAAAACTCAGAAGTGAGGCAAGAAGAGCAAAATGATGTGAAATGCATCTTAATCATGTTCCAGATGAAAACAAGTAACAAGCAATCTTCAGCCAAGGAAATCCTTGATTTAGGGAATATGGATTCTAAATATGAGTGTCCAATGTGAAACATTAAGAACAGAGATACATATGTTACAAACAATAGAGGTCATCTAGATGGAAAAGGTTTACCCACACCTACTTTGAGAAAGCCTACAAGAGCTATTTATGCACAAAAGAACAAAAAAATACAGTAATCATGTTCCAGAGTCCCCTCTGCAAGGAGCTTTCCATCACAGACAAAGTTTTAAACCCAGATTCTTTCAATGCTGGATCTGATAAAAACTAGATGGTTTGCAATAAAACATATGAACACAAACTAGGTGCATCAATACTTATTAATATGTTTGACCATCATGTGCTAATGTAGAGTGGCCAAGAGTTTCCACCTGTCCTTGCCTAGGATGCCTTGAATATTGGGGTGGTCTTTGCTGAGATTGAAGTTCAGGGTCCTCTGTTAACATACCTACTTTCAATATTTCTGCTAAGTTAGCATACTTTTCTAGTTAAAATCAGTCAGCCTGATTAAATAATCTCACTCCTCTACAATTCAGATAACCAGCAAGATTAGTTAACTTCTTAAAGTATTTAAAGTTTTTTGTAGGACTGTTCCTGTTATAGAAAAAAGATGGCAAATTTTCCAACATCAAAGCTTTCTGATTTTAGCTACCTACACAATAATCTATTTTTTAAAGTTTCATTTTGCAAAAATGAAAGCATTTTACTTGGTAGGATGCATGGGAATGCATCAAAGTGATCTAAAGTAAAGCAGCTACTGACTTCACAGAGAGAGGGGTATTGTGATAATAATATTAATCATTTTTAAAAATCGAAACCATGCTATCTGAAGGCTTGTGCTGAGTCACTCATTTGGAGAGGTGACAAGTTAGTACAAGTCACTGTAGCCCACTTTGTGTGGTCCTGCCCTTGCTTCCCTTGGAGCACATAGGCCTGACTTCCAGTTGTTAGCACCCAAATATCTTTGTCTTAGGCTTCTCTGAAAAAGACTTAAATCCACCCACAAGACATACTGAAAGTTCTGGAGAGGTTATGTCTCTGGAAGCAACTCCACTTGGATGGCAGGGCCCACAGGCTTTGTTAGCACCACGCTGCTTTAGCATGTACTGTGTCTGTGGGCAACCCTCCTCCAGTGCCAGCCGGGTTTCAGCTCCAGAGTCCCCAGGGCTCCACTGCCATTTGCCAGGGCAGCAACAGTGGCAGGAGTTCTCCTACCCACATCCCAAGTGTGCTTCTTGTGGGTAGTGCCCAGACCACTCTGGTAGTGGCAGCAACCCCAAGCCCTGCGGTCCCTGGTTCTGTGCTACTGGGAGCAGTGTTGGGCCCTGCTGGGGCAGCTTGGTGCTGCTGCTCCCTGAAGTAATAGGGAGGGGAGGCCTGTGGTATGCTGGACCACCTTGGTGGGCTCCAAACTACATCCCACATTGAAGTTTCTGGGACCATGTTCTGGCACTGCTGTAGGACCACAAGCATTGTTACACCCATGCCCTGCTGAGGGGCATCAGGTGCAGTGTGCCTCTGGCTCAGTCGGGGACTCAGTCTTACTGTGGCTCCTTGAAGCCCGCCAGCTCATGAGCCTGCCCTGATCTCAGTACTAGTCCAGCCTGGGGAGGCACCATGTCACCTGTATCATAATGGACTGATCAGATTCAAGCTCTCAGTTCCATTCAAGGTGGTGAGTTCATCATGCAGATTGAAAACGAAGAAGCCAGTTGAATGATGCTTAACCAGCACCGATTAAACAGACTGAAAAATGGTCAAATCAGGCTCATAGGGTAGGGACACTGGAGAGGATACAAGGCAAAGCAGGAGCCAGCTTATTTATTCAGCAGATGGGCTCAGAAAAAGGAGCATTCAGCAGAGAACCTCCATAGAATTCGCAGACCTCTGAGACCTTCACAGACTTTGGCAGACTCCTCAGACCTCCACAGACACCCATGTCTCTGTAGACATTTGCAGAGATATGGCCATTGCGCCTGCCTTTGGCCTTGCCTCTGACATGACCAGCAAATAGCACCACTGGCTTGGCCTGTTGTCTCAAGATGCATGTACCATTAGCTTATGCCAACAGCTCTTCAAGAGCTGTGACACTGGTATCTCTACACCGCCTGCTGGTGACTGGTGATGACCAGCCCTACTCATCAGTGCAGACCAGTACTGCACTGACGCTCTGTGTCCAGCTGCCTTTGAGTGCTGTTCGCTCCTTCTGATTGTCTAGCAACCAACTGCTAAGTGGTGAATGCTATTGCCTCCACCACTGCCTAGTCCAGTGTCTGGTGCTGTCCAGTCTACCCTGCAGAATGGTGCTGTGGGCTGCTGCAGTGTCACCTCAGTAGCCCCACTGGTGCTCACCCCCACTGCTACTTCCTTGTCCATTGCTCACCAGTGTGCACCAGCTCCAGGCTCTTGTCCGAGGGTCAGCCATCTTTCAGAAGCAGCCTTTGTTTCGGGATATTGGACACTGCAGACAGCATTTGGGGTGGATAGTCAGCCACAGGTGGCCTTAGGAACGCTTTCCCTTTCCCCAACCTCCTGTTTTTTAATAAACTCCGTTGTTGTACCCTGAGCCTTAGCGGTCTTGCGATTGTCAGTGCACAGCTGAGAACCCCTCGACAGTGACCTGTTCTCCCACCTTGGCACTGTTTTAATAAGAGCTCATTGCTCCTTGGATGCAATTACTCTGATGTGTGTCTTCCATGGTTCCCAGAGTCCCAGCACCGCTATTCCATCCAATTACCCACAGCGATGACCTTCACCTCATAAACTGCTTAAACTCAAATCCTCATATTTCTGATCAGCCTCTGCAGCAACAAAGGTAAATGTCTCTGAAAATGAATATGATCATATTTAAGTTGGAATCTGATGAGTTCTTGTTCTTATGGACCTGATGACCTAAATATTTTTCAATATCCTCTGTAATGGACACAATTCTTAAGCTAAATGGTCACTTGTGCTGTGTATTTAAAAGCTGTGTATTTTAAAACACTTTCATGTTTTCTTTCTGACTTATTGTTTCATTATGCATTGAGCACAAGTCTTGCTACCTGCTGCCTAAACCAATAGAACGAAAATTCTGAATATCACTAAGTGGTTCTGAAGTTACCAGGAAATTATGACTGTATGGAGATTTGTGTATGTGCCCATGGAACAGAGGGGAGAAGGGCACATCATGCCTGCTCCTCTTCCATAGAACACAGACCCTTCCAGAGAAATCCCAATGCCCAGTGAACAGTGAACAGGCTTCCGAGCCCCCTTCCCTTCCCTACCTCCCTACCCCCCACTCTGTGTTAGGCTTGTGTAACATAGCTCACGAGCACCCTGCAGCCTCCTGTCTTACCTCCTTCTGTCCAGCCTCCCAGTGCTTTGGACTTTCACCTCTCACACAGTGTCAATACGTCAACACCTTAATCCTGCCTCAGGCTCTGCTTTCCGGAAGATCCAAAGTCTGTGATGATGATCCATTGCCTTTGTGTGGGGAGTTTCATGTCTTTTTTTCCTCTAGAATTCACTTGTATCATATACACTGTTTGTTTCTGGACAATTTCATCCAAAATCTGTTTATTTGGGTTGAAGTATGGTTGGAAGATACTTTAAACACTTGACGAAGGTTTACAGTGATTTTGATTTTTAAAGTCTGGATTCTTTTGGACATGCATTGCCAAAGAGGTTCAGACCCAGAACAATTTGCCAGTTGGCTCTTGACAAATGTTTGGGTGTTTGCCAATCCTGAAAGAATCCACTTGGGAGTGTCAGTTTCCAATGTAAAGTGAGAAATAGGAGGATTGAATGTACTGCGAGTACCTCATTTGCTGTTGTGAGGCTTAAATGAATTATGTAGCATTTTAAAATATGTAAAGTGATTTGCATACACACAGGGATTTGTTATATGGCATGACTGTTTGTTAATACAAAGTAAATCTTTAACATTGCATTATTGTCTTAGCAACTTAAGATGTCAAAAGGTAGGTCAAGGAATATACTTTGACAATAATTATCTCCTCCTTTGATCCCTTACATGCTTTTTGGCTGTGCTCTTGAGACAGCTGCTGATGGACAGTGAAGTAACAGCCCATCACATCACCCTGCTGATCAAGGTCCTTTCTGTCCTTATTTTCTGTAATCAAGCTCTTACTCTTTGTTTAGAATTAAAGTGTACCTGATTTCATGAAGTGATGGTACTAGCAGATGATAGGTTTTATTTATTTGTTTCTTTAATTGAAAACTAAGAGGTGCCAATCCTATAATCTCTTTCCTTTTTTAATGACTATTTTATTGGAAAACAATACCTGGGCATCACAATTCTGGGTTTCTTCCTTAAAAATCCTTAGGTATTGGTTTCCACTGCTGATAACTTTGCCCATACCTTTGTGCTAGCTTTATGAGAAGTAAATTCTTACAATGGATTAAAGATACGTCTTTTGGTGAGAGGCAGTGTGAATTCCCACCACTCAGGATTGTTTGCTGTCTATTGAGGAAGATGTCCACTTTCAAGCATTGATGACTTGAAACATTCTGCCAAAAGGCTTTCATACCCAAATGGTATGTACCTCTAAAGCCTGCATTTGTGCCTGAAAGCACTGCCATTACAGTATTCTTTCCTTGGTCAAATAATTCTGGATTGTGGAATCCAAGTACACAATAGAAGAATGAAACAATGTTAAATCTACTTGCTAAAAATTTGAGAGGACCTTGTACTTTGAACACTGAACGTTAAATGAGAGCAGAACTTAGGACAGTTGAGCATTGATGACAAATTTTTATACTGTAAGTAAATAAAATTTAACATTTAACTCTCTCATAATCCTATTTTCTACATGGTGATATAGAAAGGAGGAAAGAAGTTACTCTTGTATTCTGGACCAAGTGAGGATGGAAGGGAAAGTTCTAGAAAGGGTAAAGGTATGGTCAACACTTCCCTCTGCAGGAAGATAGCCTTGAGAACCCCAGTGCCTGGAGACTTGGTGACTCAGATTTACAGAAGCGTTGAGAAAAAGTAGTACAATGAGCACTTATAACCCTCCACCTAGATTCAACCTAAATGAACCCTCCTAGAACATCCATCGCCACCTAGAACAGCTTCCTACCCCTCTGCCATGGTTACTCTCTCACACTCTCATTACTGGAAAATTAACTGCCTGCACCCTAATGTTTTACTCCTAACTATCTTGGCAAACATCCTCTGAGAATAAGAGCATTCTCCTTTAACCACAATTGTCTTATCATGCCCAGAAATATTAACAATAATTCCATAGCATGACCTAAGAATCAGCAGTATTTACTATCTCTGCTTGTCTCCAAGTACCTTTTCTGATTTTCCCTTTAGCCGTTAATTTCTTGGATAAGGCGCTCATCGAGATTGCTTTTTGATTTTTATGTCTCTTTTCACCTAGGACACTATCTTATTTTTTTTTTCTACAACATCGACTTTTTGAAGAATCAGTCAGTGTTTTACAGTGTTTCACCTTCGGGAAAGGCACAGTGTACATACGCATCCTGATGTAATTTCAATCTGCTGTCCCAGTGTTTCTGTAAATGGCTTGTTAGGTGTGAGCACACGGTCTCCTTGAGCTTCAATGATGCTCAACCTGTTCTCTCTGCTGAACAGTCTCCCTCATTCACAATCCAGATTACATAACTCTTTTGAATTATGATTTCTTACTTAACCAGCACATGCATGGTAGTTATCTCTCTGTTATTCACTGCCTCTGGGAGTGTATTAACTGTGCCAGATGGAAGATATCCCACCTTGTGACTGAGGAACACAGCACTGTAGATTTCTGCCTGCTCTCCCTACTACATGGATACAGTAAACATATGGGGTTTGAAAGTAAAGGGGAATATTATATCAGGAAGCAAATTCTCTCTAACTGAAACTCTCCCCCTTTGATCCAGCCCAGGGAAAAGGAAATCCCTCCTCCCTGGCTCCAGCACCATCTAGACCCCATATTTGACAACATCTACTCTAAGCTCCTTCCTGAATGTACTTCTCCTAAGTCTATCCCAAATGTAGGAGAAATTGCAACTGTGCAATGTGGGTCTCTATGACACTACTAAACTAAGCCAGGCTGCCTCACATGGCCCAGCCACTAAAAGATTAAGTCTTCCTATGAAAGTGAATTAGGCAGCAAGCCAGATAAGGTAGATGAAGAAAGGTGAGGGGAAAAAAATATGGTTTTAGACTAATTACTAGTTTGC
This sequence comes from Galemys pyrenaicus, assembly GCA_019455555.1. Lineage (NCBI taxonomy): Eukaryota > Metazoa > Chordata > Mammalia > Eulipotyphla > Talpidae > Galemys > Galemys pyrenaicus. Next base: position 9,138,608 of record JAGFMF010011673.1, on the reverse strand, counting down.
TGTCACTCCAACCTCAACATAAAATACAGATTTTCCATACCAGGATAGTTAGACTATCAGGGCAGACTGTAATAAAACCAGTCAACATTTATCATTGCCTTAGTTCAAGCACTTATCCTAGAAGTGATTATTCCACCTAAGCCTCACATCCTATACCTTGGATCTGATTATGATCCAAGAGAGGTTATGTAGCTTCCTCTAGGCCTCACAGCGATTAATTGAATGATAGGCCATTCAAATCCCAGTGAGATTCATGAGCCTGAGCATTAACCACCAGGCAATACAGAGAGCTTTTCCATGTGGAACAGTTGAAAGCATCTGTGGAGGAAGAAGCAAGCTGCTCTAGTGCCAGGACCTTCACAGGACCTTGAACACACCTTCTGGTTGGTGCCCTGAACTGATGGGCCACCTTTAAATTTTCTGGGCATGAGACAATTAAATTGTCATGTGAGTGAGCAAGCCCACTGTGTGGCAAGCCCTGACACATCAAAGGAAGCGAATGGGCCTCCAAAGACGCCCTGGGATGTGGCCAGCAGCTGAAAATCTGTGTGCAGATTGACAGATACACCTTCCTCCTACCAGACACCCCTTCCCTAGATCTGCTAATTCTATACCTGCCTTGACACCCAGAAGGATCGTTACAGGGGCAGGCACAGCCAGATAAAGAAAACGAGCAGAGTGTTAATCCATGTCTTATTTATGACACTCTAAACAGCTGCTACCCTGCCAGCCCCCCCCCCCCCCAAAACAGTGAAAGCAAAAGAGTGCTTAGGACAGCGTGCATGAGGGGAGCCTGCTTTGCTCAGGTGCTCTGGCTAGGTCCACGTGGGCACCACAGTGTTCCAACTGTTGAGGATCCAGCAGTTAGTGCCCTGGTGGGAGGGCAAAGAACAGCAGACAGGGAATCATATCTGGTTCCAGTGTTTCTTCATCAACACAATCACTTATAAAGAAACCGTCTCTTTCCCTACTGTTGTTGGATTTTCTCAAAAGCAACCTGCTTCATGAAAATATCTACAGAGTGAAAACAAACAGATGAAGGACACAATTGCTGGAGACAAATCCCTCTGCTGTTGCAGTTATCCCTGCACAATATGTTTTGTATCCTTTTTGTTAAAAAGATTGAAATAGAGACATTTGTTTGCTTTTACATATCAGATTGGCAAAGACTTTAATGTTTCATGTAAGTTGGAGTAGGTGAGGGTATAGGGAAATGGTCAAAATGTAGATTGTTGGTCGAAGATAAAAACCACAATAGAAAGCACAGTAGTATATGTAAAGAAGAAAATTTAGACTTACAAATGCCAGTTTTAGGAGTTTATAAAACTTAAACATCACTCCATAGGAACTGATATATAAATGAAAGTGCATCTATATAAAGTATACTATTCAGTTATTAAGAATCAAACAAATCTGTATGTGTTGAAATAAAATATGCCAGGATAGATTACTAAGTATATGATAAACAATTATTAAGAAAACGAGTATGGATAATAATGCATTTGAATATTAAAATATGTACACTCAATGTTTTTATATGCATGGAAAACTCTAGAAGAAAACCTAAGATTTGTTAACAGTGCTGATCTTTAGGTAGTGGGGGGGCATAAGGAATAAAACTTCTATTTTTCATGTTTATATCCTCCTTTTCTATTTGAAGTATTTAAATGGCCATGTAATACATTCACCATCTATAAAAATTGGCTTCCATTGTTTTAGAAATAATGGCACTGAAAATTTCTGGATCACACTCAAAATTTCCACACCTCTATTTCCTATAGAACATTCAAACCACACAGGCCCCCCAACACTGAAAGAAAACATTTACAAAAAAAATAGAAAGAAACACAGCCAACGTTATCCAAAAGGGTCTGTTTTTCTACTGTCCTCAAAAGTCCTTCTAGTTTTTCTATTTATTGCAGAAACTTCTGTTATCCATTTATTATTACCAGGTTGCCACGGAATTTCTCACGTATCAAGTAAATCTGATCTGGAGTTCAATCCCGCAATGGCCCTGGCTCAGCTCCAGGCAGCGGAACTAATTGGTGGTGGACATTTTGGCTGGAGAGCGCTGTCTTTCCTCTTGACTCTGACACTCAGGAAAGAAGCCTCATCAATCCCCACAGGATCCACTGTGCTTCCCGGCAGTCTGCACAGGGGCACAGAGGAAGAGCACATGTACAGCTGAACTGATTTGAAACAGCAGAGCCTGGAACAGCACTCAGCAATATCTTTGGGTTTTCTCTCTGTGTGTTGGCAGTTGTGTGCTTGGGTGGTTTGGACGCACATGACTCAGTACAGAATGTGACTGGTAAGGTTCTGATGTGCCTGGAAAAGTCTCGGCCTATGTTCTCTTCAAAAACAGCGTTAGCAGGAGAGAACATCTTTGCATTCAATTATGCATCTGAAAAAGGTTCTCTAGTGACCATTGAAATTTTTCTCAGGTGGTGTTTAATGTTTGCCTTTTCACAGGATTTAAATCTTATTTTAGAGGGGTGAGTACTAGATAGTACTTGCATAAGGAACCTTACTCAGTAATTTTCCAGGTTAAGAGAAGGATCAGTTAATAAATGAGATGGTGAGATCAGTGATTGCCATCCAGAAAGGGAAACCTGCTTCTTGACACCTCCACGTCCTCCTCTGTGCAGCGCAGGTACGGGGCAATCAGCATTGACATGGGTTTGAAGACAGTTATTAAAAGCTCTAAGGAAGTATTCACGTTGGGGTTCCTTGCCCTTCACAGAGCCCCTCGCCTCAGTTGAAAACCACTGACAGGTTAACCCACTGGGGATAGGGAGGAGGGGGCTCTCCTTCTTCCCCATTCAATAACCCAAATTCAGCATCTCTAAGAATATTCCTTTCCTCACATTCAGAGCTGGAAGGGAATTTGATGACCATTTTCTGATCCTTTTGCCTCTCATTCAGGCTAACTATATACTTACAATCTCCAGCTTCTACTTTTCATGAGACCCATTAAATCTTATGAAAAATACAGACCAGCGCACTTTTATCAGAGATGCTGATTCCATAGACACTGTAAAGGGTCCAGATTCTGTGTTTTCAGCAAGGATTCAGGACCACACTTGGAGAAGCGATGACAAAGCACAAAATGCTGAAACAATAAACAAGAAAATTAGGGCTTGAATTAATAAGCAGATAAAATGACTGAAGAAATGAGGAAACTAAAGTAAGGCTTTTAAAATTTTCTAGTTAAAGTAATTGCCCCAAAAATTTTATTTTGAAGCCTGATATGTAGAACTTATAACAACCATCTCCTTTGGTTGCTGTAAGCCCATGCCTGAGCCTCCAGGACCCCAGGCGTTGACCATCTATTCTAACTCCCCTGGGATGTCACTTAGCGACATCGTCTTGATGAAAGGAGAGAGATTCTTGCTTACTCCAGGATAAAGTAAAAAGTCTCTGATGGAGTCAGCCTTTCCACACAGGTCTAGCAGAGACGGGGACATAAGCTGCTCTGATTCATGTTAGCTCCTCCTCCATCTCTTCGTAGCGTTCACAACATCCCTTAACTGCGCTTGTCGCCCACGGCCGTCGTCCCCTACCCCATCCGCTGCTTGGAATCCCTGATTCCTAGATCTAATTTTTTTCTTCACAACTCCATGGGGGAACCTAGTAAACACCACACACTAAGCACATTTATTTCATCAACGCACTCTCCACGGCCACCACCCCATCTTGCACAAACCTTCCCTCCCCTGCTGTGGTGAAGAGCACCACCTTGACTTGCTCTACCAATCTCCAGATTCCTTTCTCTAGGGGAGCGAATTTAAGTTTCACCAATTTCCATTACATTTTTCAATTCCTGGACACATCAAACATTTTTTCTTAGTTCTCCTTGCAGTATATATAATAGGGGTGATGGGATAAGGGTAGAAATTGCATGTAACATTCCCACTTCTTTTGCCCTGCCTCGGACTTCGCAGAGACACGAGTTCTGGGTCCCCAAGTGAGTAAAACACTTACTAGCCAATGTTTAGAAACATGATATGAGCTAGAAATGAACATTTGTCGCATTGAGCAACTGAGATTTGGGGGCTTGTTACCACAAACTATCTACCCCAACATGAGTTGTCCTAACATATTGCTTTTCCCCACTCCAAACATCTGATTAATTAGCAATCCATGCAGACTCTAAAACCCCATATCCTGAACTTGTCCAGCCTCCTGCAGGCCTGCGGCCACTGCCAGGGGCTCTTTGTGATCCACATATTATATCGATAGTGATGGTATATTCACTCATTTTACTCAACTGGAAGGATCTCTCCGAAATCCCATTTAAAAGTATACTTTCTTAGGCCATTTGCAGAATCAATCCTTGAGTCTGAAATTCTTGGGAAGTTGACTCAGAGGTGCCAAAAGTTTGTCAAAGAGTAATCTCAGATTCACACCTATAGGTAAAGGGAATAAAGCAAGATTATGCCCTTGAGGTGCCAAGTGTTTTTAAGCTGCATGCTAGGACCTGGAGGATTCATTTTATTAATCTTTGTTACTTTATGCAACCATTTTACATATATTATTTTTAACGAATGATAGAGTTCACAATTTAATTTTTAAAAGTGTTTTAAAAGTCACAAAAGAAGGTGGATCACAGTGAGTAAGTCTGATAAAATGCTCTAACATCAGAATTTCTGGTATTCCTGGTATGTTAACTTGGGCAACCATTTGAACACTACACTTCAATTTATTCTTATTTAAAATGGGGACTGAATAACATTTACTTCCCATCGCTGTGGTGAAGATTAAAAGAGAAGGCATGTACAGTGAGCTCAATAGTATCCCTCCAAAATTCACATCTGGAACCTCAGAAATGTTACTTTATTTGGAAAAACCTAGGCAGATGAAATCAGTTAAGATGAGATCACAGAATATTAGGGTGGGGCCTATATCCAAAGACCAGCGTCATTATCTAAAGTGCGAATACACAGAAATACATGCACACACTGGGGAGAGGGCCACTTGATGGAGGCATAGACTGGGGTGACACAGCTATAAGCCACAGACTGCCAGCGCCCACCAGAAACTGAATAGACACGGGAGGACTCATCCTTAGACACTTCAAAGGCAGCATGAGCCTTGATTTTGAACTTCTAACTGTAGAATGGTGAAGGAATCCATTTTTGTTGTTTCTGGCAACCAGTTTTGTGGTTGTTTGCAAAAACAGCCCCACATTAATACAGCATGTAAATGTTTTGCTGGTCCTTAGCACAGAGAAAGTACCCAGTAAAAAAATTAGCAATTATTATTAGGTAAACACAAACATCTGTTGACTTGAAGCCTTCCCCCTAGCTGTTCCAGTCCTGCCCAACACTTAAACTAGTACTTATACCGCACTTTCCCTTGCAGTACAGTTGTGTGAATGCTCAGTTCCCCTTCTGGCCTGCAGCCTCCATGAGGCAGAGATTCTGGCTTAAGTACATAGGTGTTGTGTATCCTACTGCACCTGAAAGCATTTTATAGTTTAGGAGCCGCCTTAGTTGTAGTGAACCTTATAAAAGGTAACTGTGTTGCTGTCTCTGCCTTTGGTAAGCTGGACATATGTTGAGTCACTGTGGGACCCAGTGGTAAGTGTTGTAAGAGAGACAAGTAAAGAACTGGGTGAGAAGGGCTGACTTGGGTGTGCAGACTTTACACAGGAGGGCACTTTTTAGAAGGCATGAAGCATTACCAAATGGGAGAAGCAAGTGAGAACAGAGTTTCCAGGAAAATGCGAAGACCAGATTGTGATGGCCTAGTGGGTAATGCTAAGGAGTTTGAACTTCATCCTGTAAAAATATGGAGAAATCATAAGTATAATTGCATTTAGGTAGATTATTTTGGGTAAAGAGCCAACTGCCATTTTTTAAAAGATTTATTTATGCATACAAGAACTAGGGTACAGGCCAGAGGTGTAGGGGGTGAGAGGACTCACCAGAGACAGAGTGGGGAACAAAAATGGCAGATTGACTGAAATACACTGCTGAGGGGAGCAGCGGGCGAGGCAGGAGAGGTCTCCTGCGCCATGTGGGTCACCTCCCTGGCCGGGGAATGAACTTGTGCTGCAGTGGCTGTAGATGGTTCATTGAGTGGCACTTAACCCTTTTCACCATCAGGGATGACCCCAACTGTTATTTTTTGAAGGACACTTACTGAAAAGTCTAAATATGGACAGGTTACTGACGTTGGTGGATGCTGGCTCAGTTGGGACCATCTTATCCATTCCTGAGATCTCCTAAACCAGAGCTCCTAAATCTCTTGGGTTGTGTTACAGTGATGTTGTGTTGAGATATGAAATCAGAGCATGGGCTTTAAGAACTGGGGAGGCAGAAAGGCTCTAGGTGGGTCCATGAGAAATAAGCCATGATTTTGGGGCCAAGACAGAAAAAGTAGTGAGGAGAAGAGAAAAATGGGAGTAATTAAAGACTAAAGTAGTTACATTTTTTTTTTTCTCTACAGACTTTGAAAAGACCAGAGACATTGGGTCTCTGGTGAAAAGGTGGCTGGACACGCATGAGCTTCAGACCTGTGAGTCCTGAGGTCCAGGAATAAAAAGGCATAAAGACAGCACCTAAGAAATTAGACAGCAGACCAGATATCTGGGGTTGGGGGCAGGGTTCTACAACTAAGGGCTAAAATAGAATCCCCAACTATCCCATGATGTAACACGAACAATGGAGTCTCAAATGGTCCAGAGGTTGAACATGGGCCAGATTCCACCGCAAGTCCATAGGGCCACCCTGAGAAAGATGGGGTCATCAAGAAGGTGAGCATGTTTTTCAGACAAAGTCAAAGGAAGTATTACTCTTTCTCTGCCTATATGTTGCTTTTCACAATTTGATAATGTGTAGCATAGCATTTTCTGCTCATGAAATGGTATTTTTGAAATCAACTTTATTGAGATATAATTTTAATTCCATAAAATGTACCTATTTAAAATGTACATTTTGATGATTTCTGACAAATGTATATACCTGAGTAACTACCACTGCAAACAAGATATAGAACATTTGCTTCACCTCAGAAAATTATTGTATTGTTTCTCAGTCACTCTATCCACCCCCAGCTCCAGGCAACTGCACTGATCTGCTCTCTGTCACTATTGATTAGATTTGTCTTTTCTGGAATTTCATACAAATGAGATCACACAGTACATACTCTTTGGTGTGTTAGGTTTCTTCTCTTAGCACAATGTTTTGAAATCCATTGATTTCATAGAGAACACCAGTAGTTCATTCTGTCATTGTGGTAGACTAGCATTTCATTGTATGAATATGCCTCAATTTGTTTATCTGTTCACCTATGGATGGAACTAGGGCTGCTTTTTTGGCTGTTGTGAATTAAACTCCTATTAAATATATGTTTTCATTTCTTTTGTTAGGAATGGGATTTCTGGATGTATACTTAAGGTGTGTATTTATAAGAAACTGCCAAATCATGTTCTACACTGGTTGCATAATTTTGCTTTCCCTCCTGCAATTTATGACAGTTCCTTTGCTCTGCACCCTTGCTAATACTGGCCATAGACTTGGCATATCTTTTTAATTGTAGATATTCCAGTGGGTGTGTACAGGGAAAAGCTTTTAATTGCATTTCCCTGCTAACTAGTGATATTGCATATCTTTTTGTGTGCTAATTGGCCATCTTTGTATGAAGGATCTACTCACATATTTTGATTATTTCTATTGGACATTTTTTATTGATAATTTTTTATCAATTAAAGAAATATAAGCATAGTCCTGCAGGTTGTCCCAGGATTCCTTTCCATTAACCTAAAAAACTCCTGTCCATTCTCATAAGCTCCTCTCAGTAGCAATTTCTCTGTGAAAGGTATCTTCTATTACCCATATTAGTAATTACTCCTTTCTGCTCACACATAATTCAATTTTTGTACTTTGTTGCATAAATCTCAACTTTGGTTTGTAAGTCTTCTCCTCCACTGTTCTAGGGGTAAGTTGCTTCAATCATCAAATTTCATTTCTACTTCAGAATTTGTTGTGAACTTTAAGCCACTGAAATCCAACTACTTTTTCTGCCATCACCATATGGGTCGCTCAAAGGACCTCAAACTCAAAGTATATGAGGCTTCCTTTCCAGCATTTGCTTTCTTGGTGAATAGCTTCTGTTTCTCTTGTTGGGTAAGCGAGAAACACACAATCATCTTTGGCACCCTTGTCCTGGTCTTTTTCCACCCACTCTATGATTTTACTTCCTAAAAAACTCCAGTTGTGTCTATCCAGTGTCAGTGTCCTCATCCTAGACCAAACTAGCAGTAACCTTTCTCCCGCACTTGCAATATCCTATTACTGACCTGCCCACATGTATTCAGTGTCCTCTAGCCCAATTTCTGTACTACAGCCAGAGTGATCTCTCAAAAATGGAAATCAGATCTGTTAATACTGCCTGCCTAAACTGTTCACAAATTCCTTTACTTTGGGGTAAAGACAAATCTCTAACATCATCCACAAATCCCTGTGTGGTTTCAAGCTGCCAACCTCACCAGTTTTTTTCTCACTTTCTACACTCCAGTTATACTCTCTCCTTTTTAATTCCCTTTTTTTCTCTTTATTTTGAAATAAGCTTACACAAAGTGGCAAAAGTAATACAAAGCTTTCCAATAAATCTTTCACCTGGCTTCCCTAAAGTTGAACATCTTACATAGCTGGAGTATAATGGTCTAAATTAGGAAATTGATTTTAGTGTGCAATACTCTAATAAAATACAGAACTTACAGTTATTTCAGGATCTAGTAGATGACTCCTCACTGCATGTGTATGTCATGTCTTGTAGTCTCCTGTCAGGAATTAGTTCCCCATTCTTCAGGTCAAAGAATTATTCATTGTTCCCCCAATGTTCATGAGCTTGACAATCATAAACACGGGCCAATTATCTAGTAGCATGAATTTCAGTTGGATTTGTTCAATGTTGTCTTGTGTTTAAAATCAGATTATACATATTTTGGCAAGAGCATCACAGAAGTAATGTTGTATTTTTCCTAGTGTATCATATTAGGAGGCACATGATTTAATGATGTTATTTTGAGCCTTTGGTTAGGGGAACATCTGCCAAGTGCCTTCACTATAATAGTTTCTCTTTGGGGAAGAGAGAGAGAGGAGAGATTTTGAATCCACGTTAAGTATTGTGTTTATCATATTTTTACCCACCAATTTTATCACCAATTGATGATTTTTGTCTGCAATAATTATGATGGTTTTCCATTTCTATCATTCCCTTACATTTATTACATTTATTAGTTATAATTCCACTGTAAAGAATTACTTTACTTCCCTGTTTTTTTCTTTGTTTATTCAATTATTTATTATCACTGTGTACCTGCAAATGTTTATTTTATTCTATGAGTTATGATCTACTGCTATAATTATATATTTTGTTGTACAAGTTGCCCCAAATTTTGGACTTGCCCCTTTTCATTGGCCTGAAAGTAACACGTATTCATGTGCCATAAGGCTTTTTTTTTTTCATTAAAAATCTCTATTATTTTATTTAATAAAACATTATTGCTATCAAATATTAAAAAACTATTTCATTCAAGTCTCTATAATGTTGTGATTATGCTATTGAAAGCCACTATCCATTTTGGGAAGAGAAATGTCTTTTTTTGAAATTTTTTTAAATTAAATTAATTTATTTATACATATTTGATATCAGTTGTATTTCCCATGGAGTTCCCACCACCATTTCCCCAGTGCACCATCACCCTAGTCCTTTGTACTCTTTCTGCCCTCATCTTGATCCCTCCCCCCGACCCTCATGATGCCGTTAAATTGTCTTTGTCTTTTGGTTCCTGTTGTCTTTTTTTTTTATTGTTGTTCTTTTTCTTGAGTCCTGTTTTTTGTTTGTCTTTTTATATTCCTTCTACTAGTGAAACCATCTGATATTTTTCTCTTGCCTTTTGACTTATTTCACTGAGTATAATTCCTTCTAGCCCCATCCATGTTTCTACAAATGTCTCCAGTTTATCTTTTTTAATTGCTGAATAGTATTCCATTGTGTATATGTACCACATCTTCTTGATCCAGTCATCTACTTTTGGGCATTTGGGTTGTTTCCAGGTCTTACCAATTATAAATAGTGCTACAATAAACAGAAGGGTACAGGTGCTCTTCTGAAATGGTGTTTTTGTGTCCTTTGGATAGATCCCTAGGAGCAGTATTACTGGGTCATATGGTAGCTCTACTTTTAGTAGACTTAGGAACTGCCATACGGTTTTCTACAGTGGTTGCATTAACTTGCATTCCCACCAGCAGTGTAGTTGAGTTCCTTTTTCTTCGCATCCTAGCCAACATTTGTTGTTGATGGTTTTTTTGATATGTGCCATTTTTACTCGTGTGAGGTGGTATCTCAACATGTTTAATTTGCATTTCCCTGATTATGAGGGATGTTGAGCAATTTTTCATGTGCCTATTGGCCTTTTGTATGTCTTCTTTGGAGAAGTGTCTTTTAAGGTCTTCTGCCCATTTTTTGACTGGGTGTTTACTTTGTTTTCCTTGAGTCTTGTGAGTTCTTTGTATATCTTTGTGATCAGACCCTGGTCAGTTTTGTGTAGTGCAAAGATTTTTTTCCCAATTGGTGGGGTATCTCTTTGTTTTGGTTAATGTTTCTTTTGCTGTACAGAAGCTTTTTAACTTGATATAGTCCCAGTGGTTTATCTTCTCTCTCATTTTTATTGCTTTGGGGAATGCCTCATTAAAGGTGTTACTGAGATGTATGCCTTGTAGTGTTTTACCTATGTTTTTGTCTATATATTTTATGGTTTCAGGTCTTACATTTAGATATTTTATACATTTTGAGTTGATTTTTGTATGTGGTGTCAGATAGTGGTCTAGTTCCATTGTCCTGCATTAAAATATGGAACGCTTCACGAATTTGCATGTCATCTTTGCACAGGGGCCATGCTAATCTTCTCTGTATCATTCCAATTTTAGTATATGTGCTGCCAAAGCAAGTACCCATAAAGCTTTTGAACATGCTATTTTCTTACGTAGAGAAATCTTGTAAGTTCTCCCTCACTTGTGGCCCACCTCATATTTTTTTGTACAGCAAATCCTTCTAAAGGCTTGAGATTTCAGCTATCTTCAAGGAAGCCTTGCTTGAACTGCCCAGAAGTGGTTAGAGATCCTATTAAACTTTCAGAGTACTCTTTTCTTTTTCTTCACAGCACTTAATGTATTTTAAAATTACACCCTTTTTGTGTGAACATTCCTACGGGCGGTGATTTTTTCTGTTTTAGCTGATACATTGACATGCATTTAATAAATTATTCAGATTGCATTAGTGAATTCGCAAACTCAATACTGGAAAGAAAATAAGCTGAGGTCCTTGCAGAAATGCCATTTTTACTGATAATTCACTTTTACTCCAAAGGAAGGTTTTCTTCAGCACATCTAATAGATTACAAGAGATGGTCGACAGCTTGACACAATGAAGAATTTTTTTTAAGTCCTTGATGTCTGACTTAGTGAATTGAATGGGTCTAAAGATTATTTCTTAGATATTCTCAATTCCATGCAGGTTGTTTTAGTTTGCCTTTGTTTTTTTCAAAGGTAAAAGTATACTAACATCCATCTTGCATATAACCTATTATAATTATGCAGAATCCTATAAGCAACAATTTAAATGTTTGACACTGAATTATAGGGAAAAACATGTAACTGGGTATTGTAATGGTATCTGAAAATACCACTGTTCTCTGAGCCAAGAATACCTATAAATTTTCTTCATTCAGGACACGCCAGGTGATATAATTATAGGCAAATGCTAAAACTTATACCAAGCTCTTAGAATCAGCTCCACACTCTGCTCAAATAGGATTCTCACTGAGTATAATTCCCACATTTCCAATTTGGTAACTTTGAGAGCTAAGTTTTTCTGACTGGCTCTGCCCTGTACTGGCTTCAGCCCAGGTCAATGGCTGACAGAGAACCTGTTGTCTGAAGTGCTACTATTCCTGTTGCAGAGGAAAAGAACTATCTGGAGACACTAGTACAGAGAATTGTGTACTCTGGCTCAGAATTCACAAACATGACTTCAGTGCACAGTTCACTGGCCAGATCTGGTGACCCAACCCCACCATGGAGTCAAGAGTTACATTACTACCATGTGCTCAGAATGCAGAGACAGAGTACTGGGGGACTAGCATACTAATTACCATAAGTTTTCTTTTTGTTTGTAGTTTAACAAAAATTTTATTTATGTAGTCAAAAATCCACATAGAACTTTTTTTGTTTTTTCTGGAGTGATGAATTGCTCGGGTGGAGATGATTAGCATCACATGACATTTTAAGTGCACACTCAAAACCCCTGCACTCACCTCGGTAGCAACAGGAGGTGGATATGAAATTATTACATTCAGTACATATGTGTATGTGCTGCAGTGAATTTTACAGTTATGATTTTTGCAATATATCGTATATATGATTTATATATTATGAACTGTGATTTAATACTGCATTTTTACATTTGTTTGCAATTCTCTTGAATGGTCTATGTGTGTAACTTTTGAAAATTTTAACTTTTATAACATTTTTGTCTATATTTTATGTTAGTAAATGATAAAATTGTCTATTATCTACATATATTTTATGCATTCATAGCATTCCTACCTTTTTCTTAAATTTTTTGGGTATTTCTAAAGCTAATGTGGCTTCCCTGGGAATTTTTTCAAATTATCAAAAATCTCCAAAAATATTTACATTTATTGAAAAAAATTCACATATAAGTGGATCTGCACAATTCAAACACATGTTGTTCAAAGGCCAATAATGAAACATAGCTTGTGAACAGAGGACTTTATAACTACCTACTCAGAGCCTTTGATCCTTATTTGGGGGATTGTTAACAGAAGCCAAATTTGCTTAAGTCTTCCTCACCCCCAATAGTCATGGGCCTCTGAGGAACCCAAGTAACATGCACAATTCCACAGTGGCTGTGTGGCCCTGGAGTGCTGCCATCGTCTTGCTAGTGACTGACTTAGGAAAGAGCATGAGGATATCAGGCCATGGGTGTACATACAGAAGCATTGTGTTCCTGAGGGCTTAGAAGAAATTTATTTCTCAGTCTTCTTTTCTAAAGATTTTATGTATTTATGCATACAAGAGCTGAAGTACAGGCCAGAGGTGGGGGACTTCACCAGAGATAGAGTGGGGATAGAACAGGCAGATTGACTGAAATACACTGCTGAGGGGAGCAAAGCAAGACAGGAGAGGTCTGCTGTCCCCATGTGGGTCACCTCCCTGGCCAGGGATAGAAACTGCACTGCTGTGGCACTGTGGGAGCTCCACAGTGGGGCGTTCAATCCCTTAAGCCACCAGGGAGTCCCTATTTCTCAGTCTTCATAAAGAGCTTTTTTTTTTCATGGACTTAGCAAAACATGGACATAAGACAAGGAACCAATGGGAGAACAATGCTTTGAACAAGAACCCGTGAGGTGTAGACAAAACAGGACTAAGGGAATCCTAAAATTCTCTAGACTTCTTATGATGGAGCCTCACTCCTGAAGTCAACATGAATTTCTGTTATGTTTAGCTGAAAACTACCTAACAGATATTACTATTTCCCTGTTAACTTTGGAAAAGAATGGCACTTTTCAGTGGGGGGGGGCAAATGGTGGGGACAGAGTTGGGATAACTAGTAGCATGGGTGGCATAGACAAGGTGGTGGTGGCAATCAGAAAGTATGTATAATGTCTAAGGTCCACCGCACCCAAAAATCCATCCTTGAGTCCTGGCAATGCAGCTAGCTTTTGGCTCGCGTGCTCTGCAGCTCTCGTCTTAATCTCTTAGGAAAGATATGTTATGTGGCTCATGATTAACCCCAGGTTTTGATCTCCAGTGCATATTTCTTGCTAGTTCTCTTGGAGTCCTCTTGAGGGATATGCTAGTAAACTTTAGCTGCAATTTTATGTACCAAGTCATTAGACAGACCTGTAACTTGATTGAAAACCTTCTGGTATGACAATCTAGCTAGTGCAAACAGACTGTCCAACATGATAGGTGAGGCCTATTGATTTCTATACAGTCAGGTTGGGGGTTCTCCATAGTTGGTTCTGATGTACTTTAGGTCATAACTGAGCAATCCTATTGGTTTTAATTTTCTGGAGATGGGCTTTTTTAAGCCTTATTATTGTCATCTTCTCCACAGCAAATAAGGTTAGAGTAGAAGGTGCATCTAAGATCTATATTCCCATCAGGAAAAGGCTCTGCAAGTCTCTGACTACATGCCTAGTCTTTAATGGGTTATTCTATGAAGCAGGCAGTAGCCAGCATGAGGCAGAGGGCAGAGGTGGCAGATGAGGGAGACAGTAGGCAAAAACCAAATAGGGGCACAAGGGAAAGTTGCTATAGGAAGAATCTAAAACCTTATTGACTCCAGATGCAGTATCCCTTTTCATCGGGTCATTGGTCTCTCATCACAATGGCCTGAAAGACCCTGTGATAGAATATGCTGAAAAACCATATGCTTTTTATGATCTCTTTCATCAAAAACGGTAAGGTGGGGCCTCCCTGGTGGTGCAGTGGCTTAAGCAACGCACTATGAAGCAAACCACAGCCACTGCAGCACAAGTTCGATCCCTGCTGCCAGCCAGGGAGGGGACCCACATGGCACAGCAGACCTCTCCTGCTGTGCCCACTGCTCCCCTCAGCAGTGTGCTTCTCTTGATCTGCCTGTTCTGCTCCCCACTCTCTGTGGTGAATCCTCTCACCACCCCCCACACCTCTGGCCTGTACCCCAGTGCCCCCAGTGCTTGTATGCATAAATAAATAAATCTTTAAAAAAAACCACACACACACAAAAAAACCGGTTAGGTTCTGCAATTCACTGGACTCTACCATTCTCCTCAAAAGATGACGATTCCCTACCAATTTTAATATACAAACAAAATGTGGCATTGCCAAAAGAGAAGGCAGCATATAGAAAATAGACATGACCTTCCATGGCGGCTACTTTGAGGAGATGAGAAAAACTCTGCTCAGTTAGATCTGCCCCAAGAATATTGTTAATTTTTTTTGGACCAGTCAATTATATCCAAGATTCCCCCCACTATGCAAACTTTAGTTAGCTTACGTGACATAAAGTGAAGAAGTGATTTTCATGAACTTACATGAAAAAAAAATGTAGGATATGCCAAGGCTCCAATATAACCTACCAAGTCATGCCAAATAACAAACCTAGAGTCATGCTGACATACAGTAAAAGCTGGAGTGATGTGATAAATACACAATCTATATAAGGCAGGTCTTGGTGAAAGAGCTTGGAGGTGACACTCTCAACACTCGGGGGTACCCACTGCCTCTAGAAAGGCTGAGGCAAAACGAATGCCACTCGTTTTTACCCTTTCTTGCCCTTTGTAAAAGCAAAGAATTTCTTTCACTTATCAAAACGAGGTACAAAAACAATAGGTGTTTTGTAAAAGCAAAGTGGCATAATATGAACTTTTGAAAAGTGGGAGATGCCTGCTGCTCAAGAAGCATTTATTAATTATAAAGTCACACAGAACAAGGCCTGGAGATGAACTATACTGAAAGAGTTTTCTCCATAAAGGAAAAAAATTCAACTGACACCCATCTAGTTTAGTTTAGATGGTTGAGACATGGCCAGTGTTATAAATAATATTAAAGGATGTTTTAGTCCCAGGAATTTTTCGAAACCACATTTTTTTGCCAACCATACTTTTTTTTTTAACTTAAGAAGAATAATCTGGAAACTATTTTAAAGTTTTGTTAAAACTCATGCTTGCTACAGCCTGATTTCTTTCAGATTTTATCCATTGTCCAAATTCAAAATGTAAATATATAATAATATTCATGGCCAAGTGTATTTCTATTTAGAAACAGAATAGAAAATTCTCTTTTAAAATTTTTTTTCCCCTAAATTTGGCTCTTTATGGTCCACTCTACTTGTCTCTTTTAAAAAATCTTGTCAATAATCAAGTTATTATGATTCTAATCTGCTCAGACCAGAATAACTTAAATAAGGAAAAAACAGTAGCAATAATATGTACTTTTTATTTACATGGAAAACTTCCTTTATAGATTTCTAAACTTTACACTAGAGAGTGAGAACATTGTCTTCTAAATGTTTGTGAGCTGGGTCTTGGTTGCTTGGCTAAAGGCATTTACTATGGATGGAAATAGTTGGCATAACTCTAAGGTAATAGTTTTATAAGGGCTGCTTGTTATTTTCCTTCATTACATAATGCTATCTCATTTCTGCCCCTCTCAATAGGTTTTGAACCTTTGTGGATTAACTGAGATTAGAAACTATGACTCTTCATGTGCACACATTGCTCTGAGCACTGTGGATTACCCTGGGCTTTGTATACCTCTGACTGTAACACAGAGAAAGTGGTACTTTACAAAGAACACAAAGAAAGAGAAAAATTAAAAAGAGAAAATGCTACTTTTATTTCAGTCCCGGTTAGCTGAATAACATACTTTGATCTTGAGACATTTGTGATGAAAACCATGTTAGGAAATCCCATGTCACTGCACTCATGTTTGGAAACCTCTAGGACACCAGCACTGTTTGTCCACAAACCAGGTCTCCCTCCCCTTCTCTGTGTCACTGATCACATTTCTTCTTACTCCCTGAGAGACTCCACCAAGAGAGTTTCCCATAACATCTTGTATATATTCACCCATCTGTATGCATACACCAGCATTTTTGAGACACCTACTGTGTGCAGAGGGAACACTGTGTTTCACTCTTTACTCTGCCAACTTCTTAATTAAGAACTTCTTAATTAAGAGTAGCTTTCCAAAGTGTTCTCGCCCTAATGCTTGCCCCACCCCCATAAGTGTGTCCACTGATGAGCACAGCTGCTGTCCTGCCTAACACAGTGTCTCTCTACTTGTCAGCAACCCACAGAAGGGATTAATTTGACATCGCAACCTGTACATTTACACACACATACACACACACACGATTCTTCACAAATATAGTTAACCGAAACAAAAGATTCATAATACTTACACTTACTATGTAAGATGCACCTTCATGTTTTCAATTCTATTTTATTAAAATATTCTTATCTAAACCTCAAATGTTGATTTCTTTTTTTTTTAAAGATTTTATTTATTTATGCATACAAGATCTGAAGTGCAGTGACTGCGGAAGCTCCACAGTGCGGCACGCTCTACCCCTTGCACCACCAGGGAGGTCCCCCCAAATGTTGATTTTTAAGAAATTATGGACATTTAGGAATCATAGAAGTAAATAGTCATTCTAAAGTATGAACCTATAATTCAAAAAAGAGATGATTTAAAAGAGTGTTTACAATATATATATTTTTTAGATTTATTTATTTATGCATACAAGAACTGGGGTACAGGCCAGAGGTGCAGGGAGTGAGACGATTCACCAGAGACAGAGTGGGGAGTAGAATAGGCAGATCAAGAGAAGTACACTGCTGAGGGGAGCAGTGGGCACAGCAGGAGAGGTCTGCTGCGCCATGTGGGTCCCCTCCCTGACCATGGATTAAATTCTTGCTGTAGTAGATGCTGATAGCGTCATAGTGCTGAGAAGGACTACGCACCACCAGGGGCCTCCCTTGTGTCATCAGGGAGGCCCTTATTTACAATATATTACAAGAAAAGTGAAAATTGCTTCTAAAAAGTATTTGCTAACAGATGCTAAATTTGACCAAATCCTCCAAACTCTAAGAATTACTCCATTCCATAAGGCAAATACTTTTTTTTCCCTCAGCATCAAGTCTAAACTAAACTTCAAACTAAAAAAAAAAAAGAAAGGACAAGGTTCTTGTTTTCCAGGACCTCGTAGCTTAATGAAGGAAATAGAAAAGTGACCCAGTAATTGTGACCCAGTGTTCCACATGGGTTGAAGGGGGTGACCCATGAGAGGTGCTGTTTTGAAAGATCCCAGAAGCAGCAGTGTGGGAGATGCTGGCCAAGAAGCCAGGCTGGGCCAGAAGGTCTAGTCATGAGGTTGATGTCAAAAATCCTGAAAAAGAAAGGTCCAAAGGGTCGCAGCGAGGCAGAGGTGGTAGGGCTGGAGAGGAGGGAGGCCTGGGATATGGGAGCAGGCAGAGTGAAGGATGTCCTGTGGCCAGTGTCTCCCAGGTTCCTGTAGGCTTGACTGGGGTGCTGTTTGTGCCACTGGGAGGGGGATTCAGGGGGAGGACAAAGTTTGGGGAACAGATTCAGTGATGTGCATATGAGTTTCAAGCACATATAGTGATTCATTTTAGTCACTTGGATCTGGATTTTGGGGAGAAGTCTGACCTGGTATTACATGAGGATGCAAAGCAAAGATAGGAAATAGGTCTAGTGGAAGACTGGGAACCAGGTCCTGGGAAGGTCCCAAAGTCAGGGCAATTACTGATTTGTTGAAGATCAGTCATTCCCATGCTAGAGTGGAGGGCTAGGCAAACAGCCTTTGTCCTCACTTTCTGCTTGCCTTCTGTAGCTGGAAATGTTGCCAGAGTTTTCAGAGGAGTGAAGAGTCTTTAATGTATTTATTTAAATGTGAGCACTGAAAAGTGCAGATAAAGCTATGACAGATTTCCAAATAATACAGACTGAGCATCCCCCAGACCAGATCGCCTTCCAAGAGACACTTGAATTCCCAGATTTGACACCCTTATTCAACACACCCCCTCTTTCAGGAGATTTAGAGGGTACTGCTATCCAACAAAGCAGTCGTAACAAAGGCAGGACAAAGGAAAGGGTGACTGTACTTAATCATTAACAAAGGGTAAAGGGCCAGTTCTTAGTCATGTAAGGACCCCAAGTTCCTGATAGATTCCCATATGCTTTTTTTTTTTTTACCTTGGGGTGTTATTTCTGGAAGACCATGAGCTGAGTTGAAAGGGCTGTTTCTTTACTAGATTTTCACTAAGTACTTCCAGTTTTAAGTCACAGCACTGTTTTTCTGAGTATACAGTTCAGCCTCAAGTGAAGGACCCAGCAATGGAGTAGGGCCTAGTAGAGGAGGCAGAAGGTTAACTTGTATTGTAGTGTCTTAAAGGCAGTAAATGTCACTGTTACAAGCTGAGTTGTGCACCTTCTCACCCAAATTCAGATGTTTAGGTCCTAACTTCCAGTACCTCATAATGCAACTGTATTCATTTTCTTCGTGTTGCTGATGGCCATCTTGTGTCCCTGTGCACATGAATTCAAAGTGTCCCTTGAAAAGTGATCTGCCCATGGGGGAATGCTCATTCTATATTAGTTGAAAATCTATTATAGCTTTATCTGCAGTTTTCAGGCCTCACACTTATAGGACAAGTAATTAAGTTAAAAAGAAGTTACGTGAGTGAATCCTAATCAATGACTGGTGTCTTTGTAAAGAAGAGACTGGGATACAGATAGGTATATAGAGAACTGGCTGAAAACACAAGATGGCCATCTGTAAGCTATAGAAAGAGGCCTCAGGAGAAGTCAATCCTGTTGACCACCTTGACCTTGGACTGCCAGCCTCCAGAACTTTGAGGAAATACATTTCTATTGTTTAGGTCACCTAATCTGAGGTACCTTGTTAGAGCAGTCTCAGCAAACTTATATCCTCACCTGTGGTTTTTCTGAGGAAGGCTGCTGTATAGTCAAGAGGAAAAATTTTAGAGTCTAACATTCTGAGGAAGAGAAGCAGATGTTGGAGGAAATTCAGTGTGAACACTACCGAAAGACAAGTAGCACAAGTGGATTTAATTACCAAGTACTTCACAGACCTTAGTTCATTTACTACTCTTCACAGCTACCTCAGCAACACCTGGGAACTTGTTAGAAACTCAAAATTCTGGGACCCCAGCAGATTGGGGACCCTGGCAGAATTAGAAAGTGTATGTGTGTGTATGTGTGTGTGCGCGTGTGTGTGGCAGGGTGAGGGTGTGTGTGCGTGCTGGGGGTAGGGTAGACGACAGCAATCTGTTCTAGCAAATCTCAGAGGATTCTGATTAGCTAAAATATAAAGTGTGAGACCCACTAACAGCGAATGTCACGACAGGCAATTCGCAGGGTGAGGGGACTCTGGCAGTTGTGAGTGGTCAGGCAAGAACCGTTCCCTTGACAACTAGCCCAGGGCACTATTGACCACAACGTTCGCAGACCGTGGCTGGTTTATCCCTAGAATGCGCAACACTCCGAGCGCCCGCTGCTTTACGGGTAAGTGGCACCATAGGCCTCCCACCGTCCGCGCCGGGCCGCCGAGCAGGGTGAGCTTGGCGAGCCCGGGAGCCCCGGGCACCCGCAGCCGCCCGGCGCGTGCGCGTGGGCGCGTCCCCGACCCGCCCCGACGGGAGCGCGCCCAGGGGGTGGGTCACGTCGCCCCGGCTGGCCTGGCGCTCTGTCCGAGCCACTCAGAGCGCCCGACGGCGGACACCAGGAGCCCCACAATTAATACCCGGCGCTCGCCGACCGCCGGGGGACTCGCGTCGGCACTCCGGAGGCTCCCGGCCAGCCCTCACCAGCTTCGCAACTTTGCCCTGCTTCGGCGAGTGGGGCCCAGAAACTTTCCCGGGACCCTGGGCGAGGACCAGCTAGTGCGGGGGCAGTGCCACGGCCACCAAGGTCCCACCCGAGTGTGCGCCCCTGGCACAGAGCCACTGCGTGGCCGCCGCCACCTTTGTTGCCGCGGGGAACTTTGCTCCTGCGGCCGGCCGGGCAGGTGGGCAAAAGCTGCGGGCGCCACGGGATCTCCGCAGAAGCGCGCGGAGTAGGTGAGTGGGATCGGGAAGTTGGGGCGCTTGTGAGGACGCTTTCGGTGGCTGGCCCTCGCTGTAGGCTTCCTCTCCCCCCATCCACCTGGTACCTTTAAAATTTTACTCGGGATCTGGGGGTGGGGTGCGGGCGGGCGCCTAGGCTAACCTGCTGGAACTGTGTTTACGCCTAAGAACGAGTCTTTCGGACAGCCACTCCTACCCGCCCGGTCAGCCTCACGCGGGTCCCGTTCCCCACCCCAAGCCGGACTTTCAGTTGGATCCCCAGACCGTGACTGTACCTAGAGCTCGCTCCACGTCTTTTCCTAGTCCGGGGACTCAGGGTGTGACAGATCTCAGCCCTCCCCACCTCCCTTTAATTTGGGCAGACGGGGGCTACTGAAACACAGGGCACAAACTTCCTTTTCACACGGCAGAATTGCCTTTAAAGTGTTTTACGGCGGGACTCGCAAGCGCGGTTAGTCTTACTTTCCTCGAGACACCTTCCAGACGGGTTGGAAAGGCTGGCTCCGAGTGGAGTGACCCTGAGCGCGGTGTTCCGGGGCGTGGAGACACCTCTGGTTTTATCCCGAGGTCTGGCCCCCTACCTGGGCATCTGATCCAGTATAGTCCCGGAGCCCAGGCCCGTGCTCAGGAAGAGGACGACCCAAGGTGGCAGGCGCAAGGGTCCCTACGCTCGGCTTTGCTCCACATCTCCGTCACCCAGCCCAGCTCCTCGCTCGGTCCCGAGTGTGCTCTCGCCTGGTGGCCCGGCAGAGGGCGCCAGCTCCCGATCTCTGCGCGGGCCGGCGGATGGGAGGGGACTTATGTGAGCCTCCAGGTGAGGATCTTAGTGAATCACCCGGAGAGAGGGGACCCGATCCTCGCTTGGTGAAAGCAGGCTGGGAGGGGTCCTGGCGCTGTTGAGAAGTCGGGGTTGCTGAGCCGCTGTCTGAAGGGAGGGGCGACTCTGCCACTCGGAGGTGTGGAGAAAGCTCAGGAAGGTGAGGAAGGTCCCTCTGCACGGTGGCCAAGGGACAGGGACCAGCAACGTAGGGCTAAGGCCGGCTGATCCTGGAACACGCCGCTGCGCGCCCTTCCCCGGGGTGTGGAGAGGTCCTGGGCGGTGCAGCGGGG
The DNA here is from genome assembly GCA_019455555.1 of Galemys pyrenaicus. NCBI lineage: Eukaryota > Metazoa > Chordata > Mammalia > Eulipotyphla > Talpidae > Galemys > Galemys pyrenaicus. Next base: position 9,116,806 of record JAGFMF010011673.1, on the reverse strand, counting down.
GCGGTGGCGGAAACTGGAGAGCTTTGGAAGAGAGCGGTCGATCTCTCGGCCGCTGGGAGAGGGTGCTCCTGTCGGCTGGCGGGGTCCCGGAGCAGTAACAAAGGCGCGGTGCAGCCACTGAGCCCACCCACTTCCGTCCGGGACTCGCCGTGGCGCGCGTAACCGGGAGCTGCGAGCCGGGTCAGGATTTCCCTCCGTGGAGTTTCGGGAAGTTAGCACAGCGGCCCGTTACGCAGGGAGGAGGGGCGGGCAAGGGGCGGCCCACAGCGGGGCACGCGTGTGTTCAGAAGCTCGGCACCGTCCGGTTCCTTGCCGGACCCTACGGTGAGTGGCGGGAGCGACAGTGGTTCTTGCGCCGCTCCTCCAGATCTCAGGGTCTCGAGACTCTCCGCGGGGCCCGCTCGGGTTTGAACTCCCCGCGCCGCGCGTCTGCCCAGGCAGCCGGCCCTCGGGTCCACGCCCCTCCCTGATGAGTCTGGGCGCCAGCCGGCTCCCGGAAGGGAGTGGTTTAGTCCCTTGGTGACAGCCGGCCGCCGCGAGCACTTTTGAGTTAAGCTCGCCCGCGGTAATTGCATTACTGTGTGTTTGAGGCTGGGAGGCTCCTGTCCAGGCCGCAATCTAGGTCAGGTGCGGGGTTAAGCACTTCCGGCGTGGGCTTTACAGTTCTTGTGAAGTCTGAAGTTTATTGCAGTTTGAAGTTCCACAGAAGAGGCGAGAACAGGGAAATGAAGAGATCTAGCTCCCTGTTTTCCCAGCGGTTGCTGGTAACTTTATGTAAACCCTACAGATGCACAAGTACTGTTATTGAAATGGCAGGGACAGCATCACTGAGCGCGGGACGGGATGTTTCCCTGGAGCTGGACACCAGGTTGAGGTGGTGCTGCTGCAGAGAAACTCTGGGCACACTGTTCTGGGTGTGCAACTTGATTCCTACTAATCAGTGGAGGGAATTCATCTGTTTTCTTATCTGTCTCTAGCCCTTCTTCTGTAGTAAGCAAATGGCAGGAACTGTTTGTTGTAAAGTGCTTAGAGAGTCTTACACACTTTGGAAGGATCTTCACCATTCTCTTCTAAATCTCACAGTCACCTTCATGGTGGTTAATTCTCTTCTACAGTTGAGGAAACCAAGATGTAAAGAGGCTTACAGGACAGAGTGGGGCCTGTTTGTTCATCCCCCATTCTTTGGGAAAGCCTGCTACTGTGGAGTTTTCTCTGGAATCCCTGTGTTTGCTGTAATACCAAGTTGGGAGTTGATTATGTTAAGCATTAGGATCAGATTGACTTTCCACAAATTTCTGTCTTTTGTTAGGCCGGCATCTCAATTAAACCAGTTCTTAATTTTAAGTTTTAAGATATATGAAGACAACTAATCCTTCTTCCAAAAACTCTTAGAATTATCTGACCACTCCAAAGAAAGTCAGAAGTAGCTGTCCTTTGCTTTATGTAGTATCTTGCTAGGCAGCTGTGTCGGGGTCAGGACCTCTACATGTATATGCTTGCTTTCCTGTTGCAGGAGTTACAGTTTCTACCATGTTCAATTTATGTGACTGCTACTATGCTGGATATGTGTTTAAAATTAAGTTATGTCTACCTTGGAAATAGGGCCAAACTTAATAGCCTGATGAGTTAAATCCCTGGTTTCTTTTAGGGATTTAAGAATGTGATTTTATCCATGGTTTATGTATCATTGAACTCAAATATATAAAATGGCACTTTATGGTTGTTCTGAATGTACTTAAAATGTTTTGCCATAAAGACCAATGCTTGAGACTCTGGAATGATAGTCTGTGACTCAGAATGTCCCAATGTGGTGCCAGTGTTAGAGAGAGCAAGGCATGATAATGAAGGGCAAGACTCTGAAGACAGAATGACAGTCTTCGATGCCACCTCCACCATTTATGGCTTTCGAATACTGGGCAAGTTGCTTAGCCTTTCTAAGCATCATGTTCTCTTCTAATAATAATAGTATGTAATGATTTCAAGCCATGAGGATTAAATTTAATAATCCACAAAAGGTACTTCATAGTGAAGAGCAAGCACGTTGTAATTGCTCAACAGATGTTCACTAATTCCAGTGACTTAAGAACAAGGTCTTCTTTTCCCTCATCCAAAGAGGTAAAATAATTGGTAATTGCTGTGAACTTTAGATTCTTCTTAATCCATATTGCCATGTAGTACAGTTAGTGATTCCCCTTTTTGGTCAGTGAGTTGGATGGGTGGAGCATTGGTTGTGATGGAAAACTTTGTGTAGTTGACCAAGAAATTTACAAGGTACTTCTGGACTATAGGGTTTTCCTTCTAATTTTACCACTGTGTAATTTTTGTGGCCAGCCTTCTAGCCATTTCTCTTTCCTTTAAATAGGAACCCAGTAGCCTAATGGTCCAGATGACAGACTTAAAAAAAAACAACAAAAAAACTCAAAACCAAACAAACTGTAGAAAAGGAAACATATTTCCTTTGCTTATTCACAACCCTTTATAACACTAGAGAAAAATATCTGCTTCTGTTGTGCTGGCCCAGTCTTGGTCAGAGGGACCATTTCCTTGGAAAATGGAATATTTTTAAGAGTCTGTTTAAAGTTGAGTCACCAAATTGACAGAGGGAGGAGAGTCTGAGATTAACATTTCAAAAATATTTTCTCACGCATGACAAACCATGTATGATCTGAAAATTGCTAAGCTAGTTTTTACAGGGTGACAAAAAGGTGTAGGTTATTTTAGCTGAACATCAAGTATAGCTATGTTCATATGTTCATATGTTTATGTTTATATGTTAATTAATGTTTGTATGTTAATTAAAACTTTTCAATTTAGCAAATACAATTGGAGAAATAGCTTCTTATCACCAAAAACCAAATTGTGCCAAGTTGTTTTTGAAAGACCTAACATTGCTATTTTATAGTTCCTGATTTTGCTTTTGCATTTATATTTTAAGTAGCCAGTCATGGGCTAAAGCACTTGAAATTTTAGTGTCATAAAGCAATACTGATCATGGAAGTTATTAACAAGGTGGGCATGGACTGAAATACAGGGAAAGGGTGCCGTGTGAAACGTTATATAGGACTTACATTTATATATGAAACATAGCTTCCTCCCATCGTTCAGAACCAACTGTATTTCTAACCAAGTGACAGCATGCAAAGGGTTAGGAGCAAGGTTTCTGCTTTGTGCGGCCCCCTGCATTTGTAGCCACTTGTTGCTCTCAAACTGGGAAGAAAGAGGCAGCTGCAGGGCATGCGCCAGACCTGTGCTGGACTGTACTCTTCCATTATATGGAAGATGAACGGGCAGCGATATTTTGGATCACATAGCAGCTTGTTCTAAAGCATCTTGCATCCCCAGCTGTTCACAACTTCTTCGCATATGGGAGACAACTTGCCAGCTGCTGGGGCAACTGTACTTACATTTGCTGTTTTTGTGCGGTAACCAAGGAAGGTAAAAATCCAGACGCCTTTGTTAAACTGTAACCATTGTAAGCAGTCTTATTTGTTTCTGTTATGTCAGTGTAATTCCAGATACAGTCTGTCAGGAGAGAAGGTTTAAATGGAAAAATCAGAACTAATATTTTTCCAAATAAAAATTTTAAGGATAACCAGGTTGTATAGCTATCCCATTCTTAAAACCTAGACTGTTTTTGTATTTCATCGACTAACAAAGGAATGGATTGAATATTAACATTAAGATTTTTTAATTGCCATATAAATCGGTTTAAGTAAATGTATTTTTCTATTGCATGAAATTATAGAAAGTACACTATGGGGCCTCCCCTGGTGGCGCAGTGGGTTAAGCAACACACTAGGAAGCAAATCGCAGCCACTGCAGCACGAGTTCGATCCCTGCTGCCGGCCAGGGGGGGGACCCACATGGTGTGGCAGACCTCTCCTGCTGTGCC
>JAGFMF010011673.1:9056376-9112864 GCA_019455555.1 Galemys pyrenaicus | reverse complement strand
CTCTGTGGTGAATCCTCTCACCCCCCCACACCTCTGGCCTGTACCCCAGTGCTTGTATGCATAAATAAATAAATCTTAAAAAAAAAAAAAAAAAGAAAGTACACTATGCTTCTAGGCAATGCTTTTTTTGTTTTCTGTAGATTGGGTTATTTTGCATTTGTTTAGAGCTAGAAGGTTCTTTGCCACACCCCCTATATAATCTGTGAGAAAACTTGAGTTTTCAAGCAGTTGTTTATTATCTGAGATGGCTTGGCTCTTGGTTTAATTCAGCAAATCTTGGTTGAGTGTTTACAATGCAGCAACAGGCCTAGAAAATCTATAAAGATGAGGAAGGGTTTGGGCCCATCCCCTGATGAACTCCCAGTTCAGAAGCAACAGATAGAAACAAATATTTATAAGATGAGGGCTATCAGAAAGGCAGTCTCTTTTTGTAAAGAGAAGTATGTCACTGTTGTGATTGTGTCAGCTCAAATACAGCCAGATTAACAAGTTCACATGTATGTCAATAAAAATAGAGGAGCTTTTGGGTGTAAGAAGCTAGAGGAGGAATTATAAGGTGTTAAAATTTGAGTGCATGTACGTAAACAAAAGGGCTTTATGTTCCTATAGTGACCCTGTCTCTATCTCAGTCCCCCTTTTCTCTGAATTCTGCCCAGCACTGAAAGCATTATCCCCTCCTAATTACTACAAATGGAGGTGAGTAAGTGCCCCCTGGTAGCTACAGCATAAATCACAATCCTTTACTGGGATTCAGTCAGTTTCAACTCCTTTGTTCTATAAGAGGTTATAAAACAAACCATAATCACTTGGACATGCGTAAAACCTTCTGACTCTGAATCCCATCTAACTTCGGGACTCTCGTACTGGAAACTGTTGTGGCTTCAGATCCCCTGGCAAGTCTCAGCCACTGAGGTACCCACATGATGGAAAGCTCTTTAATCCCCTTCTGGGCTCTTTCATGTATCTTTTACTTCATCCCTCATGTACGATAATATTAGATTTTTACAGTATTTCAGTTTTCATGTGGTTCTACTGCCATTTTCATTTCAGGAACTCTGTTGAGTTCTCCCTGTTTGTGGCTCTTGGGCTCTGTTTTGCAAAAGGGGAAGCTGAGGCCTTACAACAGAGGACCTTTAAAATCTCTTGATTCAGATCTGACTCCATACTCCAATTCTCCTGACTGGGAACTTAGTGCTCTTGGTGCAATCTTGGAAGGATCAACTTGTACAAAACAAGAGGTTGAGTTACCTCCTTGAGGCTTTGTTGTGCCTTCCCTAACCAGTATTATAGTGGTCCTCACCAGGTTTTCCACTGGGTTCTTTCTCTGGGATATCTCTTTTCCTGGTTACATTTTCTGTACATTGCAGTTGTTCTATTATCATATTAAAATTTTAAGTCTTGTCTTTCAAATGTGATTGCTGGCTTTCTAACACATGGTCCCTCTTTCCTGTTTCATAGACATATACACGTGCACACACACACAAACACACACATGTACACACAGTTATTAGCTCCATTGTCCTCCAGTGAGCCCACAGCCTTTTAGAAGATAACATGAAATTTACTGCATCATGTGTGTATTCCTGTTTAATAATGGTTTGGAATGCTTCACAATTCTTCATGGATGGCAGTCACAAATAGATGTTCAAAGTTAACCTGTCTCGTCTTGTCCTTGGAGGGTGGAGAGGACTGTTGGAAAATGATCCTAATCCCCTTGGTACTCGTGACCATATTGTCCTTCAACTGCATGATCCTTAGGGGCCAGAAACAACATCTATTTCCCTATAGAGAAGAAGGTGATAAGCTTTGGGGTTATAGCCAGTGAGGTCCCCTACTTTGCATGGACATTTCTAATATTCCTTGTGCAGCCACAGTCCTGTTCCCCCCACACACTATTATCACCCTTCCATCCTGCAGCTCCCCTGCCCCCAAATGTTGGCAGCTTCCTTCATATTCTGGAACCCTTTGTTTTCTCTTTGACATGCTGCCCCTCCTGCTCCTGGTCTATTGTTGCTGCCTAGTCCCCTCCTGGCGGACCTGAGTCTCAAGTGTCTTAGAACAGTGCCTTGGATGCCCTTATCTCCATCTGTCATTGGTGTTTAATTGCTTCCCCCACTATCCAGCCTGCTCTTTGACATGGGTAAGTTTTCCTCTTACTGTCCTTTCTAATTATTTCTGTCAGCTTTACCCCCACTGATCCACTGCTCTCCCCTTTGTGTCTGCACTTTCCCAGGGTTTCCCTATATGTCTTTGTTTCTATCTCAGCTGCCCTGCTCTTTCTTCCTTCCTCTCCCTTTTTTGGACCTTGCTTCTTGAGAAGTAGGTTCATTCTCTCATTTTTTCTTCTCCACAACTTGCAAACACTTCTGCCTTTGTTCAGACCCTCCTGCCAATCCTGTTTGACTGTCACCTTCATTTGGTATAATTACTTTACGTAGGCTATCACAGTTTTTATTTAGAGGAAACTTTGATTTTTAAAAGATAGTCTTTGGGATTGAAACTTAGAAATACCAGTTCTGAAACTAGTCAGGCCAGGGCATTTTCGAGGCTGAAACTCTGGGGAAAACAGTTTGTAATTTGCTCTGGCTTTCCTTTCTCATGGCAGTACTGTGAAAGTAAGTGAAACATGAACTTGTTTTGGAGAACCTTTCCCTGGCAAATGAAAATTGTACATACACAGAATTAGTGTTTGCTTCTCCTCCTGTCCCCCCCCCCCCCGCCGTCCCCCAATTTATAATACTGCAAGATTGAGAAAGAGAGTTAAGTTTGTGCTTTGGTATATAAGCCATCAAAATTTGTTGTACTAATACTGTGCTGGAGGCTTTTGTGCACAGCTTCTTTGAGCAGAGCTCTGTGTCCAGGAAAATTGGACATCCTTGCAGAGGAGATCCTGATGGATTGTCCCTGATGAGGAAGCTTTTGTTTTTCTTCCCAAGCTTTGAACATGGAGGGTATCCCAGAATCAGGAATGGAGCAGGTTGGCTCTTGGGAAGCAGTGGAGAGGATCTCACTCTGTCTGGAGTCATAGCTGCAGGTCTAACTAACATCAGAGGATCTCGAGGTGCTGGCTTGTGTTTGCCATGAACTCTGCAGCCCTCCTGGAACTTGCTCACTGTTCAAAATTGTCCTTTTCTTGAAGATTTTTGTTTACTGACTATTTATATTTCTCCTTACTCTCTAAGTTCTGAGAAAGCAAAAGGATGTCTCCTGTGCCAAAAAGGAGTTGGTACCCTAACTTCCCTGTTAAAAGGGAGCCCTGTTTTCTTGCCCCAGTGGGTCTGTGAGTGTATTGAGAGCACTGAGATAGGAGCTTCTGTTAGCATAGACTGTAACTTAGCCAGGCCAAGGAGTCTTTTTTTTTAACAGTGTTCTGTTAGCATTGCATCAGAATCTTGATACAGTCAGCAGGTTCAGTTAACCTAATCACGTTGTTTATAAAATCTCTAGAGAAAGGTTTTTTAAAATTTGGAATCATATAAACACAAAAAGAAAATAAACAGAGCATTCATTCATTCACTTGTTTGCTCAGCAAACATTTGTTAGCCTTGTGGTATGTCTCTGTGTGTGTGCATGCTGAGTACTGAGAACAGGGTGTGAATCCTGCCCTCAGGGAGCTTACAATCTGGAGATACATTTGTAAGCACAGAAACATAAGGGTGTGTCATAGGTGTGATGATGGAAGCATATGCCAGGTAATGGGACACAGAGATGTGATATGGGGGTGCTGCTGCTGATAGTGGCATCCTGGATTTACCATGCACCGCATGGCAGACCCTGTCAGGGGGCTCCACACACTGTATTTACTTACAAGTCAGCACAGTCTTATAAGCAGAGGCCTTGATATGTTAATAACCTTAAAGAAGATCAGAGACTAAGTAGTAGAGTATGGGTTTAAACTTAGATCGGAAGTCTTAAGCCTTCTGCAATCAAAGAGAGAACATATCAGCATCTCCCTATTTACTTTTGCTTCTTTGTCTATGTCCATCACTATATGTAATAAAGGAAAAAGAATGCCTGGAGAACCGTTTTGTATAAAGGATATACAATTTGGATCTAGATTAGCTACTGTTGTATAAGGGCTATACCATGAGGGTCTAGTCTAGACAGTTATTCTGAGTCTGTAATTATGCATTTCTTGGAGTATCCTTCATAGCCAGTGTTTTGCCAACTGTCTTTCCAAAGAGGCTTTCTCTTCCCTCTGCCAAGCTTTGCAAAAACTGGCTGCCAGGCTTATTGTCACGCAGGAAGGACAGTACTCCACAGCTTTCTGCCTCTTTTTTTGGTGCTGTGCATTGCAGCCAACAGCCTCTGGCTTTTGAGATTCTGTTCCTGGCTGTGTTTGAGTGAGAAAGTGGTTTTCTTTTGGGCCGTGAAAAGGAAAAGTAACTTCCTCATCAAGAAGAACTGTATACCATACAGACTCTCAGAAGTCTTGCCTTCACATCCAGCATGGCATAGGCTCTGTTCCTCTTATACCCGCTCTTCTGCCTTTCAAGGATTTCAAGTATCTGTGTCTGATACAACCCTATTGTGATTGTTAAAATACAGGCCAGGCAAGTTAGAAGAAGAAATAGCTCCTGGAAGAAGGAGCTATTTGAAATGTATGCTGGATGCTGCCTTCTTCCAGGGAACCCTTGAGGACAAAGGATGACCTTTCGCAGGATGAATGACTCTGGGGCTCTAGAAGAAACTTTGATAAGCACTGTCAGCTTAGGACTGTGTCTGTGTGTGCTATTTCAAAAAGGCTAGTAGAAAGCAGACCTCTGTCCCTGAACCGTTTGCCATAAATGAGGAAATCCCATACCTGAAAGTTTGGAGGTAAACATGTTTTTTAAAAATTAAAATGTCTATAATTTTTAGACCATTGGATTTTCAAACCAAAAACTCGAAAAATAAGATTAACAACCTACATTCCTGGAAAAATTGATATATCATGAGTTAATGTTTAGAGAGAATTTGCCTCAAGTAATGTTAGATTATTTACCTCACATTCCTTAAAATGAATTTGATTAAGACTTTTAAATAGGATTTATAGATATGTTTTTCATTCTGAGTCTAGAATTATATAGTTAACTGTTAAGAAGCAATCACCATCGTATACTTCTGACATTGAGTTTCCAGGAAAAAGAAAAACCTATTCTAAGCTTGACAAGAAAATTATATGGTAGAAAAATGTTTTGGTTGATTATTTATGTAAACCCAACATCTCTGAGCTTGAAAAAGAAAAAAAAAAACTTCCTCATCACTTTTTAAAAAAGCTAAAAGCTTTCATTGTGTGGCTCTTTTTTCTATACTGGTTCTCACAGTTTTGGAAGAAAACACAAGTTAGTTACAGCAGGCAATGAAAGCACTTGATTTTTTTTCCATGAACAAATTAATTCCATCTTTAATGTGTAGGCTTCTTGAAACCAAACCAAACCAAACCAAACCACAAAAAAAACAAGTAGTAGTAATAATAATAATAAAAACAAAAAACCTTAAAGGAAGCTATAAACATTTTTTAAAGAGATTTATTTTACTTATTTATGCATACAAAAGCTGGGATATAGGTCAGAGGTGTAGAGGAGTGAGAGAATTCACCCTCGACAGAGTGGGGAACAGAATAGGCAGATGGACTGAAATACACTGCTGAGGGGAGCAGCGGGCAAGACAGGAGAGGTCTGCTGAGCCATGTGGGTTAGCTCCCTGGTTGGGGATGAAATTTGTGCTGCAGTGGCTGCGGGTAGCTTCATAGTGCTGTGACTTAACCCCTTGTTACCACCAAGGAGGCTCTGAGCTCTAAATTTATTGTGAAGAATTTTTCACTTTCATTTTGAGCACAGATTCTGGTTCTAGGTCCAAATGTAGCATCCTTTATCTGATTGTAGAACTGCTGGTATTTATAAGCCCACTGATATTTCCTTTGCCCCATAACCATAGTTCCCAAGACAGATTTTCTTTTCTATCACGTCCCATGTCAGCTAAAAGCTGACTTTAAAAGTTAAGTGCTATGTTTGCATAATCATTGCCCAGTTCTGTTTCTTTTCCAAGTTTCCTGTCCTCTTTAGTTGCCAAATTTACATGGACTGCTGAAAATTAAGGAAAATGGCTTTTCTTGTTTCATCTTACATTTTTCAAATGGCTTTCCCACTGTTTTTGATTCTAGAGAGAGTACCAAAAAAGTTGCCTTCATTGTGTTCAAACTTATAGAATTAGTTACAAGGGAGGTGACTTGTGAATTTAATTTTCTTTAGTTTCAGTATAAAAAGAATGTTGGCGATAACTTAATAGATGAAAGATTTCATAGTATTGTTAAAGAGGAATCTTTATAAAAAGGGAAGTTTCCATATTGTCTGCCCCACCTAAAGAAGGGTGGAGCTGAGCAGCAAGGGGAAGCTAGAAAACTTGGAAAAGACTTGGAGGAGGCATGCTGATCAGAGAGACATCTGAAGAAGTGTGCACTTGCTCTTCAGCTTTGGACTTGCACCAGGGAAATAGGGGACATGAAAGGCGACACACAGAGCTGAGACATGTAGAGACACTTGAGTGAGAGACCTGCTGGAGCCTGACAATGGCAGCCATTATACTGGAATTTCCTTCTTTCATCTCGGACTAGCCTGGTCCCTTTTGCCACATTTCTATCATTCCCCACTGGAAGGGAACTTGTGTCATCCTTTCAGGCCTTAGCAGCCCCACTTCAGGCCAACCCTATTTGGCTTGACATTTACCCACTAGAGTATAGGTAAGTTTGGGTGCTTTCCAGGGAAACTCTTATCCTTTCTTCTCTCTCTATCCACACTAATCCTACTAAGGATTAAGGCTCTTTCACACTAAGAGTATGCTTTGTCTTTATGCAGTTGATGGCAGAACCTCTTTGGAGTATGCAGGTTTGGGGGTCCTGGGGCACCTCTCAGTTGACACACTAACAGTATGAGCGAATTTTTCTGTCTCAAGATGTTTTTCAATTAGTAATTATTATCATTGTCATCATCATCATTCTCTCAAGTATCGTTCATAGTCCAGTAGTACCAATAGCTCTTGGTAAGAGCTTTCTTAAAAGTGAACACTGGATGTTTCAAATTAAGTGGTATGAAAATGAGTTGTCATGATTAATCATCATTTAAATTATAGAGCTGTTTATTCATATTTATAAATATTTATGAGCATTTTAATGTGCAGGGCACTCCTAGACACTTTTACATAAATGATGCCATTTAATTACAACCACCTTGTGAAGTAGGTACTGTTATTCTATTTATAGAGGAGCAGTGTAGAGGCTCACAGAGGTAAAATGACTGGGCAAACCTATTTATCTAGTGGATGACAGGATAGAGATTTAAATCTAGACTTTCTGACTCAATGGTTACATTTACTTTCTAATACACTAAGCCACTAAATGAATGGTAGTGACATAATACTGAAAGTCACATATAGTAGGGAACTCTAGAAGTCTTGCTTGATGGTAATATATTTTAGGAACAAACTGTTAAATTAGGGTTAGGGTTCTTAGTGCTCATGAGTTCATGCTGAGTCTGAAGGATAGGATTCAAGTATTTGACTGCTTTTTGCTGAAGACATTTATTGTCTTAGATCTCTGTCCAACTCATAGTGAAAACTTTTTTTTTTAATCATGCCTATCTAACAAAAGCTACTGCCACTGTTCTCTTCCACTCTCCCTTCCCTTTTCTTCCCTTCTCAGATTTCCCTCCTTTCTTCCCCTCCTTCTTTAGTTTCTTCCTTCTTCCCTCCCTTTCTTCCCTTTGGGAAAAGTTTGGGCCAGTGTTAAGCCAAGTTTTCTTAATTTTAGGGCTTTATAATATAGTCTTGAATAAGTTACTCAGGTTTTATCTTGTTTTGAGATCTTCATTACTTGAAGATACATCTTTTCATAATTTGGGAAATTTTTGAGTTTTAAAATCTCATGGCTACTGACCATGTTGAACCCATAAATTCAAAAGGGAGAAATATAGTAGCTGATATTTAAGTTGTCCCTTCCTCTTGATTTCTGTTTTAATAGGAGGAACCAATAACCATGGTCATTCTAAATAACAATAGGGTTTTTAGATTTAGAAAATCTAGATCTAAATCTCATTCCATTTAAGTGTTCCTTATGGTTTCATAAGTATCTCATTTTAAGTCTTTTGATACTCTGTAAAATCAACAGGGCTTGTCTTCTTTTTCTTTTATAGATGAGGAAAGTTAGGTTCACAAAGTTTCACTAAACAATAAATGTTCTATTCAGGATCATAAAGAAAGCAAGTAGTTATATCAGATCTGGAGCTTAGGTCTTCGAACAAATAGTTTTTTATCTACTGTATTTGATTGAATGATATTTTCCATTGGATTTTTAAAAAAGAACTAAAGTACCGATGGATATTTCTGGCATATTTGTCATAAATCTATAGCATGTCTTTAATTTTATTATGAAATGTAAAGCAACAACTGTTAGAAAAATATAAAATTTCCCGATAAATAAAGGTTTCATTGAGAGTCAAAGGAAAAATATTGACTGAATTGAATAATATCTTAAGATTTTCAGTGGTCAAAGTAGAGAGACTTGTATGCTTTTCTGCTGAAGATATTGACCTCCTCATCCTTAATAGGGCTATTCAAGGAGATGTGCTGGAACACTAATCTCTATACTATACTACGAGTGTTCACACTAACTAGTTCAGTGTTAATAGGGAAGAAACTAATGTATATTGAACATGCATTCTGCATAAAACTATGTGCTATGCATTAGCTACACATTACCTCATAATAGCTATTAGCTTAGTCCCATAGATAGGTTCCTTAAATATCAAAGAGTTTAAATCTACATGTTGGGGCTAGTGTGTTATTCATCTTATGGATGAGGATGGATATTCATCTTACGGGTAAAATGAATAAGTTCAGAATCTTTAACTCTACCATCTCTAAATTCTTTATTTTTTCAGATCAACTTTCCTAAAAATATCTCTCTTCTAATTCCTAGTCAGCCTGGAAGCCAAGCAAAAGAATACCAGTTGAGATGATAGCAGTAAGTCAAAAGAAAAATTTGCCAGAATTACACCTAAATATGGACTGTCTAGTCACTATGAGTCATGTAGAACATTGCTTTTCAAACTTTAATGTGCAAGCAGATCACGTGGGGAATCTTGTGAACTTTTTAAATATTTATTGATTTTCTGTCTACTTGTTTTATTCAATATTGAGAATGGTATTGAAATATGTGACTCTTCATATTTATATTTCCTCTTGCCACTCTCTTAATTCTTGCTTTATGTATTTGGAAACGTTGTTAAGGTGAATATATGTTTAAGATTGTTGTGTCCTCTGATGAACTGAAAACTTTATCATAGTTAAATGACCTTTTTTATACCACATGATGTTAATTGCTTTTAAATCTCCTTTGTCTCATATTAAAAGTCACTCAATTTCTTTTGATTGTTGTGAGTAGAGTGTACTTGTTCTCATCCTTTTGATTTTCACGTATGTGTCTTTATATTAAAGTTCATTACTTGTCAGCAGAATGTGTTTGGGTCTTGTCTTCATTTTTTCCATTGCGACAGTCTTTTTTAATTGGGGTATTTGGACTATTTACATTTAATGTAACTATTGAATGTTTAGTTTGAAGTCTGTCATGTTTCCTTGCTTCATTGTATTATTGGTAGTTTTTGATTGGTTTTCGGGTATTGTGATATTATCTTTTTGGGAGCTGGTCATTTTTTGTATTACTATAAATACTCTTGTACTTCATTTGGAGATACAGTTAAATTTGTTAGAAACAGTATATTGTTTTCTATCTTTTAAAATTTGTTAGTTGGGAGTGGAGCAGTGCTTAGTCTAGGCCTAATTATTGCCTATTTGAGAGGTTTCCTTAGTATCTAATGACTTAACCAACAATCATTGGTAAAGAATATGTAATCTTTAAACACATTGTCTTTGCTTTCTTTCAGCAATTCTATAAATTGGTGGCAATTAATACCATTTATGTATATGCTCTGAACAACATTACTAACAATGTCTGACAGTTTTCATAGACTACTTTAAGTTGTATCATACAGCAGAATGGAGCACTAAGAGAAATACCAATTTCTTCTTTTAAAAGTCTACTATGTCTGGCTTTTTACCCTACATGGTCTAGATATTATATGTCATGATAGAAGTTTTTTATTTTTATATCTAGCTGAAATCTTCCTGTGACAGATGTAAAAGATTCAAGAGTATATATACCATGAGTTCAGTTTCTCTAGAATATGAATAGTGACAGCATTTCTTCTTAAATTTGGACATCTTTTGATATAAAGTTATACCTAAAATGGATATTGTTTCTTTTACTGCATGATTCATCAAAAACTAAAGAACACCTATTCTTGTTTTTCAAATTTGAGTTTATTTATCTTTGATATTTTAAGGAAGAAAACTTGTTTGGTTGCTTAATCAAAATTGTTCATTTGTGGTACACCATTTTCTTTTTATCTTTTCCTTATACATTTCTAACAAAATTATCATGACTAGTAATTTTTTTCCATCTTTCTATCAAAAGAGTTTTTGGTTTTTTTTTTGTTCAAGAATTCAAAATACTTTATTGCTTGTCAAAGTTTCAAGTTTAGACTTTGTTAAAAATCATTAAAAGAAATTTGTTGGCCATTCATTGGATTTTGAGTGACCAATTTCATTGATTCCAGTTTGATTGTTGAAGGGAATTTCACTTAAAATTTACTCTCTTTGTTGAAATTGTCTCTTAATGGAGTCTGCTTTATTGTATTTGTTGCAATAATGACTTTCATTTTGCAGTCAATTGCCATTGCAATTGCCATTTATCATGAAATTTTTTACTTCTTCTAGTCTCTTTTAGCCTTTACTTGTTCTGATTATAGTTCTAGCTTTTGTATTTCCATCCTATTTTGTATCAATACTAAGACTGTTTTGATTTGAAAATTTGACCATATTTATTTTATAAGCTAGAAAATAATTTAATTATTTTAATTAAAACAAGCATTTCAATTTAACTTGTGCTGTGTGCATAAAATATTTAAATGAGCACATTACAGTATTACTTCAGTATGTAGAAAAAAATCAGTTAAGCCGAATCATCTTATTAGCAGTGATGTGTTTATGTAAATACTCATTCACTGATGTACATCAATATTATCTGAAGTAATAGAGCATTTATAGAGCATTATAGACCTATCACTGCATATGCTTATTTTTAATGGAGAAATATTTTACACTGATTTATGTTTTAACAATATATGAAATCAGCTAAAATTTTAACATTCAATTCCTCAGTTGCATTTGTCACATTGCCAGAAGCCTCATGTGACCGACCAGAGGTTCTAGTATTAGTAAGGCAGTGTCTGGGCTCCTTACATTAAAATCTCATTGTCACTAACTAATGGCTTCTCAGTTTCCTTGCCCTGTATTGTTTTTCCCTTGTCCAACCCCATAGCACCTAAGAATTTTAGGATTGTAGCAGAGGAAGTTTTGTACAGTTAAGTGTTTTTTGAAGGAACTTCCCACTGTGCTAGGCCACTAGGATAAGTCTCCAGCCAGTGGGAGGTTTAATTCAGGGACAGTGTGTGGGTTGTAACATTGGGCTAGGGCCAAGGCAAGGTTTGTAGGTCAACTTTAGTTGCTCTTCCTCTTCCCATAGACTACTGACCCATGACCTCCAGCCATCTTAACTGGATTTGGTTGAGTGGGAATTCTGTCAGCAGATAACATTTTCTTGATTCTGAAAGTAGCAGACTTCATTTTTAACTATTGATGAGGATGTTAGAGGAAAACTTGGCCCTTAGCTAAGTTGACTAAGAGTATTTTCAGAACTTCATCTCTATTAAAAATCACATGCTATGAAAATACACTTTAAAAACATGAAGAACATAGAATGGTTGATTTGAAAAAAGGCAAATAAAATAGTGACATAAGGCAGTCTAAAGTTCAGAAACCATTTTATGAACTGGATACTATTTTCTGAGTGGTATACCCAATTTTGTTTAATTCTACCTTGCCTACACCACCTGGTTAAATCCTGCATTGCCTTTCATTTTTTTCCCCTAATTTATGTCCTAAATACTTCAGTGTTTGAGAATATGTCAACCCTCCCCCCACCCATATTTTTAAAATATTTTAACATGTTTCCGAAACCTTTACTTTTGTACCTGTTCTTCCTCAACTTTCTTTTCCCTCCCAAATACATGCTCAGATAAAGCTTAAGCAATAGCTAATTGTTACAGGTTGAATATAAAATGTGCTTAGTACCACTGAATGATATGCTTGAAGAATTAGAAAAAATTGATTTAAAAATATCTTCTCCTAATTTTTTATTTTTTTCTACTCACCATATATTAGAGTTAAGAAAACAAATGGTAACTTAGTATAGTCACTTTAACTCACTTCATGATGTCTCTAAAGTAATAACATTTGATGTCATGGTCTTCATTTTTTTTGAGATTTGAGTATTGTTGCATTGATGCAGTTAAATTTTTTCAGACTGTGTCTCCTAAAGTCACTCAGGATTTAGATGATATTAGTTTTACTCTGGTTCATTCAGAGGCATCTGAATGGATGTCCCTGTAAATAGGGGCAAACAGTCTTTGCTGAGTGTACCCTGGACCAAGTACTGAAATCATCTAGCTGAATAGCCATAAGCAAGTAACATACCACCCTCTGGGTCTTATTTATTCATTTTTATAGGATAGAAATTTGATCAATTGCAAAATTGATCAATTTGCAAAATTGTTGCACAGAGCAAGTAGTAACATTTAATATGCTACTCCAGTGTATTCAGGCAAACTTAGAAATGTTGAGTACTAAAGACAACTACCACAGTGGGTATTCAAGGCTCATAAACACCTTAGAGGCTGAGGTGCTAGATGAAAGAAGTCTGTTCAACATTGTTTAACTACTTTTTCTAAGCTCTTTGAATGTGGAACTCTTCCCTTTTTTAGAGGATTATCCTTAAATACATCAGTATCTTATAGCACCTAGTTTGGGAAATACTGGGTGAAATCAAGTTTCACCAAACTATATAGTCTATCAGTCAAATTCAACTTGCCTCCTCTTTAAATAAAGTTTTATTGGGCTACATTCTCACCCATTCATTTATGGGTGTGGCAGAATCGTGTAGCTGTCATAAAAACCTGTTACGACCAACAGTTCCTAAAATATTTGCCATTTGACTAGTTACAGACAAATTTGGCCAACTAGTACAATAGATGATTATTTTCTAAACATCAAAGTGATTCGTCATCATGGTTGAAAAAATTCAGATGGTAAAGAAGCTCTGATAATGAAAAACAATAATCTTGTTCTCCAGATGCAACACAGTTTTAATGCTTCCTGTTAATTCTTTTAGTGGTTAGTGTTTCTACAACTGGAGTAAGATATTTATTCAGCTATTTTTGAGGTATCTGCTTTGAGTTTTATTTATTGACTCTGCTATGATAGATGAAACACACACACTCATACAATTTCTTAATTTTACTCCTCTGAGTTCCTCTATTGATTGCAATTGCCATTTTAGTATTCATAAATCTCTTCTTCTGTCTGCTTTCTATTTTTATCTTGAGTGCCAAATTTTATGAAATGAGACTCTAAACACTACTACTCTTCCATCTGCCACTGTGCTTTTCTCAACTATGTCTTTACTTTGAAGTATTGTGGTTAGAAGTATTTATCTTCTCTCACTGGCAGTTTTTCCTTTGTTCATAGATCAGGTCTCAATGTTGTAAGCCAATGAGCTTGTTCATGTAAATAATATCTGTAGCAAAGCCAAGTATTATGTTATAATTATACTTCCTTTGTGATAATTCTGATACCATAACTATAGCCTGTTCAAAGGAGAAAGTTTCCAATGTCATTTTAAAATTTGGGTTCATTCTGTTAAATTCCTCATTTGCTCCGGATCATGGCACGTTTGGATTATGTCTGTTTTGCATTTTGTTGGTGTTTTCCCTTGAGTGTGTTTTTTCTTCATTGTTCTGCCTTTTTTTTTTCATTGTTGTTGTTTTTGTCTTATTGAGGGAAGAATCATGTTCCTTTACTGATTCCTAATCATTTCTAGCTTCTAACTCATTTGTCTGTTGTTTGGAAAATACTCTTTTGTTGAGCCCATGCATTGAAGTCTTCTTGCTTACTAGGTCAGCTTCTGTTAACTTTCCTTCAATTCCAGGCTTTGTTGTGCCGTATTTGTTTCTTACATTTCTCCTTTTTTATTTTTTTAACCCTCAGTAGTATGACTTCCTGGATTGATGTAAATTTTCTGAGTCTTGCATGCTTAAAAACATCATCTTCACAATAATTGATACAGATTTATAGGTTTGAAATAATTTTTTAAAGAAATCTTACTATTGCTGATTTGAAAAGTCACGTGCCTTTTTTGATCTTTTTTAAAAAAACTTAGCTGACTCCTTTCTCCTTTCTGGATGCTTCTGAGCTTCTCTTCCTTTATTCGTCAATATTCTGCAATTTCACAGTGCAGTGTTTGGGTTATGAGTCCTTTCTTGTTTATTGTGTTAAGTAGTCAGGGACTGTATCAGTCAGAGACAAAAATCACTGAGAAATTTAAACAGGAAAATTTTAACGAGTTATTAGTAGTAAGGGATTGACTACTAAAGAATAAGCAGAGGCAGCTGTGAAGGGGGAAGAGAATAGTAAAGCAAACAGGAATGGTGCATACAGGATACTGCTACTACCTCTAGGACTGAGACGGGGTCAAATTTGGAAGCAGCTACCCCTTGCCAACCCTTCAAAGCCTTGGGAAGAGCAGTTCCATGAATCTATAATATTCACCTAGACTTATCAACAGTTATTCACATGCATTTTTTCCTTCTTACTGAACCATTTGCACATAAGTGGTAAACATCATGAAATTGGCCCCTAAATAAATATTTCAGGTGTTTCTTAAGGATTAGGGCAGTCTTCTCATAACTATAATACTATTATTACACTGAAAGGAATAAACATTGATTCCATAATATTACCTAAGATAGTGTTCCTTTAAAATTTTTCCCAGTTGTCCAAAAATGTCTTTCTTCATAGGCCTCTCTCTTACTTCCCAGACCAATTAGTGTTCATGCATTTCTTTTGTCTTTGCTTCTTTTTAGTCTCTTCTAATCTAGAACAGTGTTCTTGGCAGATTTTTTTTTTTTTCATGAAACTGTCTTTTTTGTTCCAAATACTGGACTAGTGGTTATGAGAAATATCCCACACTCTGAGTTTGTCCTACTGTTTCCTAATGACTAGATTTAGTTATTAACTTTTTTTAAGAAGTGATGTGCCTTTTTCATTTAGTCCCATAGGAGGCAGGATAAATGAGGTGATTCCTCTGGGTAACTCCAGGTTTGATTGATTGAATAATATTGATTGGATATATTGAATAATAATACTAATATACAACTTATAAGATTTCCCATTTTTTAAAGGGAGACTATAAATCCTAGATTCATAATGTACTCTCTTTGCTGCAGATTTGGAATTAGTCATTTCTCCTGGGAGCCTGGTTCGTATTTGTGAGGATGGTACTCACAAATCAAGAACTGGGTACTGTTCATAATCTTGCTGATGTGGGGATTTTGTTTCTAGGATTTTTTTAATGGACAGAAGCAGGAAGTACATTTAAGAACAGTGTTATTAGACTCACAATGTGGTGGACTAAGGTGGCTTTGATAAACGTCATCCCTACCTAGGGATATAACTAGGGAAAAATTAAATTTTTCTCAGAAGAAATGTCATGAGATCAGCACTGACAGTGGGGAATGGACTCACAGGTAATTTGTGGTGACAGTGGTGGTTTGCTGAGAGGGTAGAACATGGAGAGGCAAAGGGGGCTGCACCCAGGACAGCAGCCATTCCAGTCATCTGAAGCAGCTGGGAAATGGACAGAGTGCACGGATTGGATGTGGTGAATTTGTCCATGAGGAGAAATTGCACCTCTTCATGGCTACAGGTGCTGGGACCTTCACTCTGAAGGGGAAAAGCTGACCACTAGCGGTGTGAAAGGCAGCGCCTCCTTCCTACTCTGTGCTGGGACTGCAGATAAGAGTGTCAGTTATGGGCCTTCACGTGATTTCTAGTAGGGACAGGAGCAGCCAGGAGACAGCTCAATGAGGAGGTGAAGAGTTTGCCTAGCAGACTGTCCGCAGATAGTATGTTAGAAAGTTATCGAAGGTCTGTGAACTCCGTTGGTTTAGGGGATTGTATGCACTGTCACCATAATACATTTTGAATTGATGACTGATAGGCTTGCCTTTTCATTGAAATCAATTAACTATTGATTAGTCCTCCCACATCTGATAAACCTTGTCCATCTGTGGGCTGAGCTGTCTTCTTGATTCTGGCCTCAGCTGATGTGGGAAGTAAGTAAGAAAGCACAGAAGCCCTGAGCCATCAGTGGACACTACTTCTGGAACTGTCCAGTGATCACCTATGCAAAGTAGAGTAGGGAGACTGATTTTGCTGCTGATCTCCAGTGGGTGGTTTTATAAATCCTGCAGGAAGTTCTCTGATTGTGCTTCTTATCCAATATTTCCCCCCACCACCAGTACCTCCCTACAAAATTTAGCAAATCCTGCTGAAAAAAACCTGTTTGTCCTCATCATATCCTTAGCTATCATTAAAGATATGACTGAACAGCAGTTGTTCAATTATGAAAATCCTTTCTTTTATTCAGCTATCAGACAAAGAAAAGGGCTGGGTTAACTCCACCTGCTCAACCAGTTGTTCAGAGCTGTCTTTTGAGCACGTTAAAACACATAATTTTATGATGTCATTTGATGAGGGTGCTTTTTCAGCAAGAAGCTGTTTCCTATTTGCATAAACAGGTGCAGCCATATCATGCAAGGGGCCTCAAAAACTGTTGCCTCATGTCAGTTCTTTCATCCGTCTTCATTTCAAATGAAACTTCAAATTTCGGTTTGTTCCTATGATTGAATTTCCTATTGTCAAAACTTAGCCACCTAGTCTTTTTTTTTTTTAATCAAAATATGGGATTTATTTCCCTTCAAAATTTGCCCTTTTTTTCTGGAACAACAGAGTAACAGTTTTCTTAGTGGGAGACATCAGAATTATTCAGCCTCTGAAATTACAAATTGGTATTTTTAAATATGCAGTTTGTCCATTCTACATGTTAGCCTAGCTTCTACTCCTTTCTGGTGACCAAGCTGCTAGCTTTTGCAGTACTGTACTTTTTCATTCCTATTCTGTCTTCATTTTTGTGTGACATACTGTCTCTCTTGACTTCTAACAGAAATTGTTCTCTAATGCCCCAGAGCCCTAATTCACTAGAGTTCCCTGATTTCTGTCCTTAGAAATGCTTTGAGTAGGGCCTCCCTGGTGGTGCAGTGGGTTGGGCAACGCACTGTGAAGCAAACAGCAGCTACTGCAGCACAAGTTCGATCCCTGCCCCCGGCCAGGGTGGTAACCCACATGGTGCAGCGGGTCTCTCCTGCCTTGCCCGCTGCTCCCCTCAGCAGTGTCTTTCAGTTAATCTGCCAGTTCTGTTCCCCACTCTGTCTCTGGTGGATTCACTCACCTCCAACACTTCTGGCCTGTGACCCAGTTCTTGTATGCATAAATAAATAAATCTTTAAAAAAAAAGAAATGGTTTGAGTAGAATATACAGAATAGACCAGGACTTCACTCTGCAGATTCCTCCATCCTCTCTTCCTTTAGCCATCTTCCCTTCTGAACTCATGGTCACTCTAACACACGCTCAAACACACAGTTACCTTACATTTCTGTCCCAAACATTGTTTAGTTCAGACAGGTTAGCATGTCAATCTCTCCTCTTGAGGCTTCCAAAAATTCCAAATTCTTCTTTGTTTCACTTTTCCTCTTTGATTATATTAAAAGAGCAGTACATTATATTTTTGGAAGCACTTATGATGCAACCATAACTATGTAACTGTGATCACAACAATAACTTAATATTTTAATTCCCATCCTTGTTTACACAGTTATATAGAAGACACCACTAAATTCCAGACTTTTCTCTTTCCATAGAAATAGTCCCAAAGCATTATTTATCTTAGCTATGATGCCTTCAAATGTGAGAAAAGCCAGAAAAGCTTTTTACCCATCACGATTCTCACAGGTCTCACTAGGGATGGGGGAGATGGTTACTGTGGCCTTTTAGGGCCTCACTGGACTGTGTAGCCCATCATAGCATCTCGAAGCTAGAAATATTTATACCTCTATCTTTGTATCTATATAATCCTTCACTCTGTGGCTTGGGGCTAAACTGTCCTCTTTGGCTTGCCTCTGAAATGGAGATAATATTTAATGACGAGTGACGATTGATTAATGTTCGTGATGAACTTGCACAAATGAAGCTCATTTATTTCCAGACCTGTTTCAGTAGTTAAGAAAAATGCTTTGGGGCTATTTTTATGGAGAGAGAAGAGTATGGAATTCACTGGTGTCTTGTTTTTGTGCAGCTGCAGTAAATACAGTAGTATGATTCTGGATTGCAGGCGGGGCTAGAATGTCCCTTCTTTCCAAGGACACCCCTACCTGTCTCATCTTTCCATGCTTCTGCCTGACATCATTCTTGCTTGATGCCTAAGCCTCTCTTGTTTTCTCCCCCAAGTATCTCTGGGAAAATATTGCTCTTTTAATAAAAAATTGAATATTTAGATTTGAAAAACCATCCAGTGAGAATGTATTTGCTGTTTTCACAATTTTTTTTGGTGGGGGGGAGGTGAGATCTGATTTTTAAAAAATTTTATTTTATGTATTATTTTTATATCATTCTTCATTTTTGTGCAGTGTATAGTTTCTCTTTTTTTGTATAGTCTCTGTGAATTCCCACCACCAATTCACCCATGTACCATCACCATAGTCCCTTGTGCTCTATCCACCCATGTTTTGAGGCTGCTCCCTTCTCTCTCCCTGCAGATAGTCTCTGGTTTATAGTTGCCTGTTGATTTTGATTTTTACTTTATTACAATTATTTTTTCCCCTGACCCCTTATTTGGATCGTCTACATTCTTCTTCTAGGTGAAACAATCCAGTATTTTTCTTTTACTTTTTGGCTTATTTCACTGAGCATGAGCCCTTCCAGCTCCATCCATGTTTCTGCAAATGGCATGAGTTTACCTTTTGTTAATTGCTGAGTAATATTCCATCGTGTATATATATGTATATATATATCACATCTTCTTGACCCAATTATCTATTTTTAGGCATTTGGGTTTCTACAGCCCACCTATTGTAAGTAATGCTGTAGGGGTACAGGTGTCCTTTTGAATTAGTGTTTTGCGTTCTTTGGGTAAATACCTAAGAGGAGAATTGCTGGATCATATGGAAGCTATATTTTTAGCAGTTTGAGGAACCTCCACAGAGCTTTCCATATGGTTGGATTAGTTTGCATTCCTACCAGCAGTATAGAAGGGATCCTTTTTCTCCACATCCTTGCCAACATTTGTTGTTGCTAGTTTTTTCAATATGTGCCATTCTCACTGGCATAAGATGGAATCTCATACAATTGAATTCTTAATTATGTGTGAGTGTATGCATGCTGTGTCCTCTTCCTTTCCTCACCACATCTCCCCCCCAAAAAAATAAATACACAAAATGGAGATCCTAGATGCATTTTGAAACCCTCTGACTTTGTTTGAATCCTGGCTTGGCACCAATACTGGACAAATTGCTTAGTAGTTCTATGTCTCACCTTCCTGATCTACAAAATGGGGATGAACACAGCCCCATCACAGCAGATTTTCATGAGTTTTAAATGAGTTAACATATGGAAAATGTAGACTTGGTGCTTTGTCAGTGATAGTGATGACTAAACCAAAACTATGAGTTACATGCAATCTGGAGTAACTGTAGGAAATGAATTTTAGATTGCTGCATTTTGAAGTATTTTTCCACGTTTTCACAGTAATAAATAAAAAAAAGAAAAAAACAATTCCTAGTCACAGTTTTGCTTGGAAAGGATCAGCTTTAATTAGAGAAAACATCTAGTGTAACTTCCCCCAAAGTTCAGAGAAAGTATAAAGTTATTCCATTGTGTATGTAGCAGGAAAGATAGCGATGTGAACATTTTGTTTATGCCAAGCACTGCATGTTAGGCACTTAAAGCAATTAAGAATCATTTGAGTTTGTTCCTATGCCCATTTTATTGAGAAGTTTGGAGAGGTGAAGCAAGTTGCCAAGTTGCTCTCCTACTACACTGCATAAAGAGTCTGCCTCCCTCCTAGCTATCAGCAGTTATTTTGCTTTAGTAGCTTAATGTCAGCCTCTCTTAGGGTTGATGGTAGGTCCTTTTAAAGGCAGTCAATACTGACAAATGTTTGCTTCTAATGCAGCTGACCAAAAATAATGAGCCAAATTTTTCTTTCATTCTTTTTTCTTTTTCTTTTTGGTTCCAATAGTTTGATCACGCTTCTCTGTTCAAAACTCTCCTTGTTCTAGCTGTCAAACAACCAAAGTTCTTTACTGACCTGATAGAAACACACCTGAATGAACCAGAGCAGGCATTTCCCTGGTACTCGAACTTCAAGTTGTTCAAAATTCCTCCTCAGGAAGGACACCAGAACAGAGGAGGACTCAGCTGGTTCATATAACACAGTCTCCAATATTTGAGAGAATGATTTTGAGCTTCTTGTTATTCTTGGACCACAAGGGTGAAATTATTCAGGTGTCATGGTAGACATTGAATTATACAACATCTTTGTTATTTGACCTCTGATGGCAGTAGAGAGCCCCTGCTTTGAGAGGCTTTGAGTTTTGTTGTCCTTCCTGCAAGGAACTATTAGTCACAGCATAATCCTGAGCCTACATTTACACTAATAGAGATATAAGTAAGTTTGACAGCATGACTGAGCTTGGTCTTGTACTTCACATAGGATTCGTAAACAAACTGAATCATAAATATTTTATTATTTTGTTCACAGGAGCTGGAAAGTACCCAATAAGTGGATCTTTTCAAAACATTATCCCCATACTATAAGTTGTTTATCATCAATTATTTAGACTCCTAATATTGTTACAGAATTAAAAGAAGAAAAATACCTATGATAGAACACTGCAATTTTATTTAATGGAAAAATATTCTCTTACTTTTCTTATTCTTCTGGAAGAAAATGTTCCACTGAATAATTGATGCTTGTAAAATAAGACCTGTGTTTTTATGATATTAGAATAGCACTCATTATCTAAGTGAAAGACAGTCTCAAATAGCTATTTTTATGTAATAAACATTTTGAACATATGAAAACTCAGCCAGCTTAATTGTTCTCAGGTGAAGTTCAGACTACAAATTATATAGAACCATAAATAATTGCAGATTATAGAACTAGTCAAAATATGCAAATCAGTATCTATTAGGAACCATATAAAAGTTTTTGCCATGATTTTGTTCAAATAAAATAGTGTGTTAAAACTGAAAATTTAATTATAATTCAGGATGATAAATACATTATCACCCTTTGATGCTTTTTAAAAGAATAGAGACAAATATGGTTGTAATTTTTGTATGAAATACATTATTATCTCTTATAAAATATGAAGTGCATTATTTTTCATGACAGAGGGGCAAAGTAAAGTTTCTGTTCTACTTCATATTCTGGATTTGAAGTTCATACTTCTATCAGTAATACATATGCTTAACTTCAAATGATTTAAATCTGAACTTAAACTGTTTTGTCCCCATTTGCCATTGTTTTACCTGTTATTGAAGGAAGTTCTCTGATGTCATTAGATGAGACTTATGAAATTCTGTATGTGGCAAGATTTGCATTTTCACTTGGTACTAGGCAAACATCATTTTCTGGGAGGTACAAAACACTGACTTACGGGATCCGTTATTAACTGAATACAGATGGAATTATTTTTTAACGATTTATTTATTTATTTATGTATACAAAAACTGGGGTACAGGCCAGAGGTATGGGGGGTGGTGAGAGGATTCACCAGAGACAGAACAGGGAGCAGAACAAGGTTGCAGAACAGGCAGATTGACTGAAATACACTGCTGAGGGGAGCAGCAGGTGAGGCAGGAGAGGTCTGCTGTGCCATATGGATTAACTTCCTGGCCAGGGACTTAACCCCTTGCACCACCAGAGAGGCCCTTGAGTAAATGTGTTTTAATAAACTTAAATTTGTTCTGTTCATTGGACAACTGAAGGTCTCTGTACTTCAGTTTTGCGGGGGTAGGAAGTACAGAAAACAGGAGGGGTTAGGGGGTCATGTTATCATACACATCTTTGTAGGTAAAAAGAGCTCATGCATGTAGCATTGCTGTATTTAAAGGACATTTGCTGCTGCCATAATCAAAAGGACCAAACAAGGCAGAGTCTGGTGAGTGAAGCAGTGGACTAGTAAGAACTGGATGAACTTTCCTTTTGTTGTTACCAAGCAGGGCAAATAGAGGTCCTGGGGACCCAGCATTAACTAACAAATCAACACAGAAAACAGGGTTCCAAAAGCCCCCTTCAGAAACTCTGCTGCCACCACACCACACCTAGTATTTGATCATCTGGGAAGGCTGGTGACCTTTCACCTCTGATACCCAGCTTTGTCTGGTTCAGAGAACAAAGCCTCACTGCCATCTCTAGAGGGAAGACAGTCTCAAGGAGCAGATATGCTCACAATAGTGAAAACATCAATGAACAGAATTAGCTAATCCTACTTTATGAAAAATTGCAGCACTTTTAATTCAAGAGCTTAGAAATTTTCAGTCCATTCTTGGGATAATAGGATGTTCATCCATTATTATTAGATTTGTTACCTTTTATCAAGATGAAGGAAACATGATTGACACATTCCCCTCTTGTCTATAATATCTACTTGCTCTGTGGATATTGTTGCTCCCTTTACATATGTCGGTGAATTGTTTGCAAGGCTTGTTCAACATAACTTGCCACAATACTGAGATAACACCCTATTACACAAGAAAGGGAACTAACTATGTGTTGCTGAAATTGGGGGTAACTTGATTGTTTACTGTAGTTAATGACAGATGTTTAAAGTTAAGTCAGGTTAAAGTGGATTTGACCAAGGCAATTTTAGTCATAATCTAAATTACTAAGTAGAAAAAAAGAGGGAGTTTTAGAAATTATGTGCTAATTTTAATTTTCACCCTGCTTTGTCATATAGGAATGAAGGATACTGATTAAATAGAATGTAGTTCAGTATTTTCAGAGGTTAATTTAAGTGAAACCAACTTACTTCATCTCATATATATGTATGTATTTCTCAGCTTTTGAAGTTGCATATACAATTTTCAAACTTCTTTTTTTTTTTCCAGATTCTAGTTACATTGCCTACTGGCTGTTTTCTGAAACCAAAGGACATGCCTATAAGGGGATGCTACATTCTTTTCTAGTTTCCAGTAACAGAATAAAAGGTAATTATCGATGATTTCACAATGTGTTTATAATACTGGCCTGACACTAATGGAAATAGCAGCAAAAGAGAAGCTGAGAATTTTGGGTATTTTCTCTTACACACAAAAAAACTGGTACTATTCTTATTTAGTTACATTATTGTTTTTATTTTATTTTAAATATTTCTGTATACAAGAACTAGGGTGTAGGCCAGAGGTGGGCGGGTGAGAGAATTCATAAGAGACAGAGTGGGGACCTGAACAGGCAGATGGACTGAAATATACTGCTGAGGGGAGAGGTCTGCTGCCATGTGGGTGAGCTCCCTGGCTGGGGATCAAACTTGTGTTACAGTGGCTTGCAATAGCCTGATTGTGCTGTGTCTTTAACCCCTGCACCACCAGGGAGGCCCCCACGTGATTGTTTTTAAGCAAAGTGAAGCATATCCTTCTTAAGGAAGCTTTCCTAGGTATAGGTAGATTATGATTATGATGTGACACAGCTTAACAATTTATTCCTTTCTTTAGACCATATCCCTGGGCATGTCTTCCGTGCCTATTTAGTGTGACTTCCCCACCTTTAGAGAATATGAGATTTCCCAGGGTATAAATTGTAGAAAGATATCGAAAGTGAAAGGACTCATTTTAATCACAGACATTTGATAGAACTTAAAATAGCTGCCTTTGCCCTTTCCCCAGTTTCAGCTCATTTAAGCCCAGTGGCCACTGTTGGCCTCACCTTAATAAGACTAGTTCTTTGTTAGTTTCTCTCTGGCTATGTCACCCTCAAGCTGGCCTCGTTAGGCTAGAACTCCACACCTAACTTATGCCTTTCATTATCCTGTTTTCAGAATTCTTAGCCCAAAGCTCGTTGCATCATTGGCTCACTTAGTGTTTCGCAAAGATCTATTCACAATATATTGTTCTTAGGTGCCATCACAATTCCTGCTCGCCAATTGTTAATTTATCCCCACCCCTCCCCACCTTTTTGTTTTTAACAAATTGTTCTGCTTCATGGCTGGAGTCATAGTTTAAAAGAAATCATATTCAAATTCATACTAATCACCTTTTATTTTTTAATAAAGTCAGTCTTGGGACTAATGGGCTGAGGGTAAAAAGAATCATCAGGATAATTTTTTGTAAAGATTTATTTATTTATGCATACCAGAACTGGGGTACAGGTCAGAGGTGTGGGGGTGAGAAAATTCACCAGAGACAGAGTTGGGAAAGGAACAGGCAGATCTACTGAAATACACTGCTGAGGGAAGCAGCGGGTGGACAGGAGAGGTCTGCTGTGCCTTGTGGGTCATCTTCCTGCCTGGGGATCGAAATCATGTTGCAGTAGCTGCAAATGCTTCATAGTGCAGTGCTTAACCCCTTGCACCACCAGAGAGGCCCCATCAGGAGAATTTTGAACCAACCTATCTAATGAACAGGTTGCTTTACCGGGGAAGGTCTATTGATAGAGTTCTATAGAAACTGTACACCTGCCTGACTAATGTATTGCAGAAGGGGAGCCTGACTGGACTGGGAAGGTTTTCTAAGTCCATTCTAACCAAAAAGAATTCTAGTTTCTCAATTGATAGCCCAGAGGAAGTGAAGATTTTGGTTTTTTTTTTTCCATACTTTTACAATTTAGGCAAAGATATTCAGGAAGATGGAGGCATTTGTAGTTTCTGGTGCATCTGTTATTCTTTGGGGGTGACTTTAAACTCTTACTTACAAACATAGTTCCTGAGTTGTTTGCTTTTAACCCTCATGACCTTAGAGAGCTGTCTGCTGAAAGAATGATTTTGGGGCTATACTTCTGTTGTGATGTGGTGCTCAAAGGGCACATGAAGGCTCTGGAGAGGGGGGCTTGGAGTGTTGAGGTGAGAAGGGTAGGCACGGGCAAAGTGCTCCTGTGACAGGCTCTTAGTGAAGGTGTCAGTGTAGGTGAATCAGGAAATGACAGTGGGACTGGGAGGAGGCTTTTAGAGAGGAATATAAAAGACTGAGATAGTGAGAACATTTTGTTAAGGTGAAAGGGCAGTTACTATGAGTTGATAGCCAGATAACTATAAATCTTAACATGACTTTTGAACACCACCTACTCTTTAGCCTAGCACCCCCAGTGTCTAGCAGCCCTGTGGCCAAACCTCCCCAATTGCCATTCTCTAGGGATGGCAGGAGAATATAATAATCACACATGAGGTAAAGCACAATAACTTTTTTAGAAATGTCTACATGCCCCATGACCTCTATAAATAATACTTGAGACTACTAAGGCACATTTGAGTTTTAACAAAGACTATGTCTTTGTTTCCTCATCAAGACTCCCTCACTCCAACAAGAAATAGTTTCTCCTTCTTTTCAATACAGGATTACTTTGTCCTTACCTTATGTCACTGGTTTGGTTCCTTTGGTTCTGTGTGGAGAAGTTTTCTCCTTGCTTATCACTAGGATATTAACTCTTTGAGGCAAAGGGTTTTTTTGTTTTATTTGCTGCTTTATGACAAGCACCTAGAACAATAGCTGGCACATAGTAGGTACTCGATAAACATTTACTTAATGAAGTAATTAATGCTTCTTCCTGACTAAACCAAAAGTACCTTGAGTTCAGGAACAAGGTACAGGACTCCTCAACCATGATTCTCTGGGCTGAGACTGAGACCTATTCTCCCATGACCACTGGTCTGTGGGTAAGTTGTCCCATCTTATTCTCTCTCTGGGAGTCACTATTTTGGTGATTACAGGTTAAGCTGTGCTTGTTGGCTACTCAGTGCATAAAAGGCTCTTTCTTAGATACTTCCAGATGAGATGTGGAAGAGAAGTAAAAAACCAAGAGCTCGCATTGGTGTTCATGCAAGACTCTTTACTTGCTGTCTTTACCAGACTCTCAGGAAATGTCTCTGATGGGCTGGTGGGGGGCAGGAAGGGCGTGTGCTGGTTGTCACTGCCAGTCTTCCCCTGTGGTCAGGTCTGGGAGGAAGTGTATGGCAAGTCACGTGGAAGCAGTACATCTGTCCCTGATAGTAGGGTAGGTAG
Source organism: Galemys pyrenaicus (assembly GCA_019455555.1). Classification (NCBI taxonomy): domain Eukaryota; kingdom Metazoa; phylum Chordata; class Mammalia; order Eulipotyphla; family Talpidae; genus Galemys; species Galemys pyrenaicus. The sequence goes on along the minus strand of JAGFMF010011673.1, from coordinate 9,086,544 downwards.
CTGGCCCTGAGGGTTGCCTTCCATGCCTGGTCTATCTCAGAAGATAGACTGTTCATTTAAATAAATGAATGCACACCAGGGGAAAGAGAGAGCTTTATTGCAAAGGGCATAATTTGATTTGTAGCATATAAGAAGTCTGCCTGATAGAAGAGTCAAATAATTTGCATGCTCTAATAATATCTTTGAGATACATTTTGGTTTCTGACTTCACCTCCCAGGTGATAATCAGGAGGAGTTAGGTAGGCTTTTCCAGAAACTCTATGCTCAGTGACTTTATCTGGAAAGGAAATTTTAGATACAAAGATTTTACTTTTAGGCACAATAATAGTTGCCTTTTGGTCAGTTGAATAATCTTGAGATAATCATGAGATGTTAATTTAATGAGACCATGGATTTGTGTTCCTTCTCTTATCCATGCACACACACACACACACACACACCCCACTCTGACGTTAGCACCACTGGGCCTTTGTATGTTTGGCTTTGTGTGAGGTAGCTAGAGTTTTTCTATCACCAAGTATTTTATAAGGTCATTCTGTAGCGCATAATCATTGCTAAACTATTTTTTCTCTTCTCCTATACAAGCCCTAAATTTTGCCTTTCAGCCCATTCTTATTTTCTAGGCTTTTATTCCAGTAGACCTCCATTCTCCTTATGTCTCCCCTTCCCAATTTTATCTGTCAGAATCTTACCTCCTACAATGCTGGTTGCAAATGTAGTACTTTCATGAAGCTTTCCTGCCTCATCTGCAGGGGGAACTCCTGATTTCAGCACTGCAGTGCTCTGCGCTTCCTTCAGAGCCTTCACCTTTTGCCTTATGACAGCAGTCATGGGACAAGCCCAGCAGCGAATTCCTAGCATAGCCACCTTCCTCCATGTCTTGCCATTCTTGAAATTTGCAACAAACTTGGTCACTCTTTTGCCGTGCATGTTAGTATAAATTGCTTAAGTCTTTGACTGTAGACCCATGGGCTAAAATCTAGAGCCTTAGCCTGGCCCATAGGGCCCTTTCATGTAGACTTCTGTCCCATATTGAGTCACGCATAATTACTGTCAGCCTTCTGAAAATACCAGGCTTATGCTCAACCTCTGACTTTGCACCTGCTGTTCCCACTACCTGGAATGACTGTTGAGGTGTACCTGTTGGGGGTAGAGGGGTTCTGGACCCTACTAATGAAAGCCCATATTAGAGCATGTACCCAACTTTATGTTTTAGTGGATTTCTATAAAATTGGGGGGCTGGATTCCTAGACTCTAGAATCATTGCTAATATATAGGTGTTTAGAAAGTGTCTGGCTTTGTAATTGCTCATCCTTAAACCTTCAATACTTTTTATTTTAAGCTGTTGTTCTTTCAATAATATAAGTAATAAGGAAATCCCATCTGATTCCATGGGGAATGGAGCTTGCAGATTGAGGTTGCTACTCTTTTCAAAAACATGGCTTTATTAGGTGATTCCATAATCACAGGCACTTGCTATATGCATTTATCACTAGACTGGAGAATTCACCATGTTAGTGAAGCAAAACAACCCCTATGTTGCTGACAGAGAGCTATATAACCATATATAATTTTATATGTGGACAGTAATAAGAAAACTGCAGCCACTGGGTGACCGTGATTTTAGTGTCAATCAACTCAAGATCCCCCTTCTTGAAAATGTGAAAGTAGAATTATAAAGAAGAAAAGGGCAAGGAGGGCATATGGTTTCAGTATTTACCAAACTCTTAAATCTTCTACTATCTTTGTTATTTCCCTTTGGACAAAGCTTATTCTCTGTACTCAAGGTTAATTTTATGCATTTTGTTGGACATATCTTCTCCAGAGAATGATCTGTCTCTTAACTTATATGTGACACGTGACTGTCATTCACAACTGCTGGAGTCCAGCAAGATTTGAACCTGTTGTCTCCAGATGAGTCAGCCTCTAGCTTGATTGAGGGGTCTTTTCCCCCCACAAAGCTTGTGACTTTGCAGTGCCATTGGCCTGTTCCCTCACTATAGGCTAGGGGGCTGAGGCAGAATGATCCTAGGCTGTCTTCTTGTGCATTTCAGGTTCTCTGGGTTGAAGGTGTAGCATTATGATATGATGAAGTTGGAGGGAGCCCCAAACATGAATGAGCTTCGAATGGAGTTTACCTGAGAGTGCAGATAATAGCACTGAAGTGGGAGGTTATTCTCCCCCATTGGAATGTTACTCATAGTAGCAAGGAAACTGAGTCCCAGGCATCCCTTTTAGTGGCACTAATAGTATCTGAGACTGGGCAAGGCTAAGATCTCCTGATAGAATGTTTTCCTTGGCTTGGGGTCATTGTAGTATGTGGCAGAGCAAAGTAACAAGAGAAATGGAAATCTTCCAGCACTTCCCCTTCTCATGCCTAGAAAAATTAGTTGGGGGATGATAACTGTACACCTCTTCTTGGCATTTGTGTTCACAGGCCAGGGGTACCAGCTGAGCTGAGAGGGAAAGAGAAGAGGGAGCATTTGTAGAATAGGATATTGGGTGTCTGAGGCTCTGACATGGAGAGAGTCATACAATTCAGTCTCTTTCCTTAAGTTTAAATTGTTTTTACTTAAAATTAAAAGTTTAACACAATTAAATAGTAGTTATTAAATATCCATTTGATGAAGGTATTTTCTAAACCTTTGTTTTTGAAATGTTCCTAAAGTAGGTGATCTCTGGCAGGTTCTGATAACTAGAGGTCAGATGGGCTCTGATGACCTGGGAAGAACTCCTGTACAAATGACTGGGGCTAATTTTCAATAGATGATTCCAGTAGCCCTGGGTCACAGCTGTGTGCCAAGAGCAAAAGTGAGTTGGAAAATCTGCTCCATACACCCAAATGGGTGTTACATCCTAGGCAGTTGCCAGCTGAAATAGAGCCCTATGTGTGGCCAAAGACTGTTGTCAAAAACAGAAGAGCTGGCTCTAATCCCCCCAAGTCAGAAAGCAACTCAAGCGTACCAGGAGCCAGCTGCTCTGGTCCCTTAAGATGATATGTCAGGGCCCAGAATGACCTCCCTTGTTCTGCTGGAGCCAGCCACACCGCCCAGATTTTTCCATTTACCTTTGACTCTAGGAAATCTCTATGATACATTGTGTACAATTTCATAAACATGTCTTACCTTATTGTCATGCTCAAAGACTGCTTAATAAACTGGGTTAGAGGTTAGTGACTAGTATTTACTAAGTGTCTGTGCTCAGGAAGATACTAAGAATTTATATCACACACAAATGTTTACATATAACACCTAGTCTTTGAAAACACATATGTTTAGGAAACACTGAGTGGTAAGATAGCAACAGGACATAAATGAACACATCTTTATGTAATAATTGGCAATGGGATTTTATCCCTGACTTCAACAGAAGGATGTCCATTGGAGAGAAGGTAGCAGAAAAGTCATGTTTTATTCTTAGAACAGTTGACACGAGTGGAACATGGTTTGATGAATAAGAACTGGCAACTTCCTATAGTGAGATTGGTAGAACAGAGGTGGTGTGCTTCTGTGAGGTGCTGGGGACTGTAGGATGGGAATAATGTTCTAGCAGGTGGTAGGACGGTATTCTAGGCTTTACACTGGGTCCTACACAGATAGGAACTGGTACAGAGATATATGTGGCAGGAACAATCCTAGCATCCCAGAGATAATTTGTGTCCTAATCCTTGGAAGCCAGAATATTTTAGGTTATGTGGCAAATAAAAATTGAGGTTCTGTTCTTGAGATGTGGTGATTATCCTGGATGATTCAGACAGGGCTAGTGTAATCACCAGAGTTCTCTGAATGAAGGAGAGGAAAAGGAGAGTGTCACTGTAAGAGGGACACCATGTGAAAAATTCTACAGCATCTTTGTTGCCTGAGAGATGGAGGGAAGGGGCCATGAGCCAAGGAATGAAGGTGACTTCTAGAAGCTGGTAAAAGAAGGAATGCCTATTTCCCTAGAGCATCCATATGGGATGCAACCCTGGTAACACCTGATTTTTAGGAAGACCCATTTCAGACTTCTAACCTCAAGAACTCTAAGATCATAAACTGTGTTTTAGACCTCTAAGTGTTTAAGTAGTTTGTTACAACAGCAATAGGAAACTATCCTATATACAAACCTGTTTTTATTTTGGAAACATGAGACCCTCTTAGTTATTTATGAAATACAATATCATTGAATATTTATGGAACATTAGTAATTCAAACAAGAATCTTGTCAAAGTTCTGAGATGTCACTAAGCTAATTTATTTTACTAGAATGAGGGCAGGGACTTTATTTATTCACCATTATTCCTACTACCTAGTTTGCTGCCTGACTCATTCATTCTTAAATGAATGAATCTCTTTTATGTAAATTCAGGAAAAACCGTATCTTTCTTTTTTTTTATTTACAACTGACTTTTCAAAGGAATCATTTTATGTCAAAGTGTATTGCTACTATTGGGAATTTTAAATTCCAGCTCTCACTAAAGCAAAGAATATTATGTTTTATATTCAAAGATGAGAGGTTTGAGTAGAGAATTTTTAAGTTGTTGGATTTAAAGAAGAATTTTTTTTTTGCTTCCTTGGGTTCTAGGAACTTATTTTATACCTACACATAATTGGAATGTTAATTTGTCCTTTGCTTGTTCAATAAAGTAGTAATATATAGCAAGTTGTAATACTAAATCAATGACCAAAACAAAGACAAAAACAGTTTTCCCTATTTGTTATATTTAATACGGGAAGCCTGGTGTTATTTACTGGAATATTATTAATGATTTTCACTTTTAGAAATAAAAATATTCCTAGTGTTGATTTGCTATTTCTTTATTCACTCATTCTTTGAAAATATCTTTGCTAGAATCTTGCTTTGTGCCAGTCCTGGGGAAACAAAGGTAAATTAGATATGGCATTTCTTAAAGAAAAAAAAAATCCATATTCTAGATGGGGAAAAAGACAAGTGGGTATGTAATGAAAATATAAAATAGCCAATATTAAAATAATCAGTGGTGCCCCAAAGTGGTAACAATTGACAACTTGGGGGAGGACACAGCAGAAAAAAGAGGACATTTGAAACAGGTATCAAAGGACCGGGAAGAGGCTGGCAAGTAGAAAAACGAGACATATGTAAATTATCTACTAAATTTTGGGCATTGGACTTGGAAATTATTTTTAAGATTTATTTTATTAATTATACATATAAGAACATGGTGGGGGCCAGAGGTGCAGTGTGTGAGAGGATTCACCAGAGACAGAGCAGGGAGCAGAACAGGTGGATTGACTGAAATATACTGCTGAGGAGAGCAGCGGGCGAGGCAGGAGAGGTCTGCTCTGCTAAGTGGGTCAGCTCCATTGATCTCATGCTGCGCTAGCTGGTGATAGCTTGATAGCAGTGAGACTAACCCCTTGCCACCAGGGAGACCCCTGGACTTGATACTTCCTCATGTAATTCTGACGTTTAATTTTTACCCCAAGGAAAATAATGTTCTATCAGTAACTTTGCAAAACCACACAGAATGGGGTTAACAGTAATATTAACCCCACTGATTTTAAAGTAGAGATGGGTAAAATTTTTTCTGTAAAGAACCATATTGTAAATATTTCAGACTTTGTGGATTATACAATCTCTTTTATAACTATTCAACTCTGTTACTGTAGTATGAAAACTGCCACCAATGATATGGAAGTGAATGAACATAGCTGTGCTTAAATAAAGGTTTATTGACAAAAATAGGTAGTAGGATAGAGTTAGCCCATGGACTGCATTTTGCCAACTCCAGTTCTAGAATAGCAATTATAGCTGCCTTTTTGTTTTGGGATATTTCTAGAGAAGTAATTTAAAGTTCCATCAGCTGTTTGAGTGGGTAAATGACAGTTTCACAATGTGTTCTAGTTTCCTATGAAGAAATAATAGCAGACTGAATTAATAATGGAGGTTCAGACTGACCCAATTTTCTAACATTTCACATCATCCTAGCTAATATTTAACAGACCTCTGAAAATCCAGATATAATACATCTTTAGATCATTATAAATGAGTCCAAAGAAAACCACGCTAATTCAGACTTGGCATGGATTTGACATTGTCTGGGTATCTGTGTGTTTTAACACTGGAAGTTAAAAAAATAGAAATAGAAAAGATTTGTCTGGAATCATTGGAAGAAATATAGTAAATATCTGGATGGATGGCCTGGGAGAAACCTAGAGAGTAACCCCTGGATACCACTGTCTTCTGGAATAAAGCAGAAACATCTGGTTAGTGTAATGATGAGGGGCTTTGCGAAACAAAGTCCTAAATCCAGACTAGAAAAGTACGATACATCTCAACATCTTAAAGAAAAAAGTTAAAAAAATCTATCTTTAATATTTGATACTGTGGGGAAAAGTCACTAAAATCCAGAGATTCAAATAAGGAATTCTTTAGCCCAAACTGTTTTTGAGAAAAGGCATTTTCAAGAAAATATCCGAAGGGATATAGTGTGGCTGGGAAACTATTAAAATACTTCAAAATGTTACCAAAAGGAAATGAAGGAGCCATTTAAGTCACCTGTCCCGGACCTACACGACTAAAATAAGATTATTCTCTTGGCTAATGGTAGAGAGCTGGCTGAGTACGGTTACTTTGGGGAGCTAATTTCTTTTGAGTACAACTTCTAAAAAATCAAAAGCAGACTGAGTTTATAGGATGGCTTCAAGTTTGGATAGTTCCAACTGGATTGAATCATTTTCCCACCAACAGGAATAGATTAAAAGTGATGGCTGTGCTTGTTGTCTCTGGAGGTTCCTGAGTTTGGCATCTCCAGTACATTTTGATCTGGTTCCCTGTCAGGCTCTGTTGTTGCTCTTAGGGTTGAATTGAGGGAACAGAGGAGGGAGAGATGGAAAATATGGGAGCTTATATCTTCTTGGAAGATGTTGTACATGTTAGCCGACTACAGTATTCCAATCAAAATAAACTTTTCCTTGTGTTTTGGATCGTGGGCATAAATCTCATTTTGGATGAAGCAGACATGGTTTGGGGAGTTACACACGTGGAAGTGGAGCTTTGGAGGTTCTGCTACTGCACCTCACTTTAACTTACTAGAATCCAACTTGATTCCCTTGTTCATTCGTGTGTTACTTCTGGCATACTGTGTCTTCTTCATACAACTCAACAAAGGTCTTCCTTTACATTGGAATCTTAGGATAGCTGAAGAAGATAAACTGTAAAGTACATAAATACTCTGATATGGATTATGTCAAGCAAACTACAGAATGCTTTAAACATATAAATCAATGAATTATTACTGTAATTTGACTTTCATCAGATGAAGCTTTTTTCTAATGTAAATACAGTAAGGAATAGCCATAGTCTACAGTCCTAATGACATTCTTTTCTTTCAGCAAAGGTTAAATATAGAGGCTTTTCAAAGCATTGTTGATATATTTTAGAAAGCTCTGAAGCCTTTACTAGCTACACTGGAAAACTTTGTTTCCTGGAAAGTGCACTAATGAAGTGTATGGTTTCTTAGAGAGATCTATTTCTTAGGTGGGTATTGTAAATAATCTAGTCAGTGGGAATGCTACTGCGAGATGTAGTCCTGGGTAGACTATTTCTATTGTAATGCTTTTAAAGTCTTAAGATGTATTGTTATATGGGTCAAATTCATCTTTACTTTATCTTAACTCACCTTTCTGCCTCTGATAGCAATATATTTTTTTCCAGCAATATATTTTTTTCCAGCAACTCTGATGGCACTAACCTATTCTATATCAGCATCTTCTGTCTCACTCGATGGCACTATTAATCAAGTTGTCTCGTCTGCCACTTCTCAACTTTTCCCAAGTCCCACTGTATCTGCCTGGATGGCTATAGTTATTTCCTGTCAAGTTCCCTGCTTCTTCTTGCCTATTTCCCTCTCTACCCGCCCCACAAAGTTTACTTTTCTTGGATCAACTAGGGTGATTCCTTGAAACTAAATCTAGATTATGTCACTTCTTTGTCCACACCCTGCAGTGACTTCTGGTAACTCCAAATAAAATCCGAAGTTCTTTGCCACAGGGCCTTGTCTGATCTGTGTTACACGCTCTCCAACTAGCTTTTCCTGCTGGCTTCCCTTTCCCACACTCCACTCCAGCCACATTGGACACTCCACTCCAGCTAAACCCTTGGACACAACATTAACACTCCCATCCCAAGTACTGAGACCTGCTCATTCTTTCCTCTACATGAACAGCTTCCTAGATACTCATCAGCTTTCTTTATCAATTCTTCCAGGTCTGTATTCAAATGTTATTTCTTCAGAAACACCTAAACAATTTGTCTAACAGACAAGCCCCACCTTCTCTTACCCTGCATTTCCTTCCCGGCTTTTATAATTTCCAGCAACCTATTATGGACTGATCAACTTATTTATTCATTGATTTATTTATAATATATCACTGCTAAGAAAATATAAGTCCTATAAGAGCAGGGACTTTGGTATATCATTTGCTATCTAGTGCCTGGCATACACAGTCAGTCAAAATGTGTCTACTGGATACCAAGCAAAGAAAAGAATCAGAACATTTCTAGTTGTCGTTGGTGTTCACTTGTAGACTGACTGATGCATTGATACTGTTCATTAGTTCAGTGGTGTTTTTAATTTTCCTGCTCTACTAAAAGTTTGCCATTCAGCAGTTCAGGTTTACCTTAGATTTGCTTCTAATCTAAAGCGTTTAGCAGTAACTTTGGTTTACCATCATTATATTGATAGTTGGTGTAGGAACTGGAGCATGTGAATTTGCTGGTGATTTAGTGGTTTTATAGTGGTGATCTGTGTAGATCAATGGAGCTCTTGGTGTCTTGTCTTTTTTTCACAGTGACTAGTAGGGGCATACTTAGCATGATGAGGATAAGACCACACACACAAATCTATTTTTAATACAGGAGAGTTCCTATAATTATCTAAAGACTCAAAGGTTACATTCAGAAATTTCATATGACTAAGAGAACTTTTTCCTCTACTAAATGAGCAACCAACAATCTTCCTATAAATTTTATATGAGAAAAAATTGGGAATGGGAGTTGATGGAGAAATTAGATGAGTGTTTTATAGAACCTTGAAGAAGATAATAATAGTCCCATTCCAGGAGATAATTTTGTTATATAATTGCTGCTTTTAAAAAGTTATATTTATTGATATATAATTTACATGTAGTAAAATTTACTTTTTAGAAAATGTACAGCTATGAGTTTTGAAAGTACATATAGTTCGGTAACCACTGTAATAAAAATATAAATTTTCATCACCTTACAATGTTCCTTATGACCGTTTGTAACCAGTTTCTACTCAGCCCTCACTCCTGGAAGCCTCTGATCCATATTTTATCCTTCCAGGTTTGCCTTTTCCGAAATGAGTCAGATTTCTCTCAATTAATGCACTTGAGATTTTTACATAGTGTTCTCCGTAGTTTTGTTTTTTGTTTTTTTTTCCAATAAAAAATGGACAAGTTAATTAGGAAAAGGAGAAAGGTAAAAAGAGATACCTGCATAGACACAGGTGAGCAGGGAGTAGAGCTCCCAGTTTGTTCCTTTTTATTGCTGAGTTAATATTTAGTTTTATGGATATACTGTTTACCAGTTCATCAGTTGAAGAATATTTGGGTTGCTTACAGTTTATGGTGATAATAAATTAGTTTTTATGGCAACATAAATTTTCATTTCTCCTCCTGGATAAATACCTAGGAGTGAGATTGCTGGATCATATACTAAATATGAGTTTGACTTTATAAATATCTGGCAAACAGATTTTCAAAGTGACTGTACTGTTCTCCCTTCTTACCTGCTCGATACAAGCATTTCCTGCGCTGCTTTTTAACCATCAAGTACTAATGTCCAGAGTAGTTTTCCTTCTTGAAGATAAATCTTTGATTTTATCTCTTACCTCCAGTTCCCTCACTGTTGTGCACCATTCTTATTTGCTTGGATTTTCATTTAAAGTTCTTTTCATTTAAAGTTCTTTACCCCAACACTCTGAAAACAGTGATTGTTGTACATTTGTCATTTAATCACCACTTTGAACAGATACCTGTTCAAGGAGTGTTTAGAATTCGGCTCACAGTGAGAACCTGAGTTTATGACATCATCTGGAGAGAGTCCCGCCTCCTGAGTGCCCCAGGTGTGTGTATTCAAACTCGCTGTTGATGTGAGTGACGTTTTAAGTTGCATCAGGTCCCTGGTCTAGTTTGCTTATTTTTCTCTTAGGGGATTAGAAGGTGGTTGTGATTTCTGTGATATCCTGACCTCCATCAGAAATAAAAAACGTCCCTGCTTCCTCCATCTGAAGGGTTGAGTTTGTGGTAGTTTGGTCACTATCTCAGGGCTAGAAATACAGGCAGGACATTCTTAGTCATCTTTCAGTTCCTAGTTTCTTTGCTGCTATCTTCATACATAAATGCTTGCTTTTAGCAACTTCTCCCCCTGCTGTCTCTTTACAGTAGCCATCTCTCCCTGGAACAGGGAGCCCTGACCTGCCTTTCCCATCTAGGACCTGTGTTTTTTTTGGAGTCCAAAAAGTTACCTCTGTGTTTTGGCCTGTGCCTCCTGGCTAGCACAGACCCCCTGGGAACCGGTGGCCTTGTGCACAGTCAGCAAGCAGGTCCTTCTGAACCTGCTCAGGGAAGGCAGAGCCCTGCACCTTAGGTGCATCAGCATTATTGGGGAGTCAGAGTGCAGAGGAAGGAATTTGCTTTGTAGGAAGCATTGTCTGAGGTCCTACCAGCATCAGACATGTGCACTATTCCTTTAAATGCATGTGCAATGATTTATAAAATATATACATGTGATATGAGGTGCATTGCTGAATTCACAGTAGCCTTTGGAAATGTATCTTCTAAATGTGAATCACAGGTGTGGCTGGGCTAAGAAAGTTTTGACATTAAAAAGGGTGTCCTGTACTTGAAGGTCTTGAGACTCTGCTCTATACCTTACAGTCATTACTTAAAAATGAGAGGAAGGAAGGAAGCGTGATGTGGAGTCCGCCAAGACTGCTCACCAACTTACTTCTAGACGGGTTGGTGGCTGAGGGGAGGGAACCCCAGCCCTTGGTGCTATTTTTTTTTAATCTAACCACTATGCGTATCAATGTCTGTTTTTCACTTCAAAACAAAAAGAGTAAGGGTCTAGCAAAATAATCTTATTTTCATGAAAATATGCATATGTGAAGCCAGTAGAGGGCAATAAGAAATATTTCCCTTCCTAAAGTGCTGAAATGCCTGATCCTTGTATCTGGGACTACAGAGATGGAGTCCAGACATCTAGTTGCTTTGAGCCCATGTCCTGCACCGGGTTGACCCCATTTGCCTCTGGCAGAGGGGAGAGTGTGTTCCGTTCTATGAAGGGGTTTAGTTGTCTCTAGTCGTGCTAGCTATATATACCTCCTGAACTGCCTGTAAATATATATGCCTATGGTGGTTTGTAGACATAATCAGATTCAAGGACTCATGGAGAATGCCAGGGTACTCCTTGGGACACACTGTGAAATGTTGAAATGTCACAGTCTGTTTTTTCTGTTTTGCATGCTAGCATATTATGAGTTTTTCTCAATAAAAGAAAGAAACTCAGAAAAATATATTAGATGCCAATCCATTTATATAAGGGATTTGAGCCTCTGCACAAATTTGGGTATCTAAGGAGGAGTCCTGGAATAAATCCTCTCTGGATGCCAAGGGGCAACTGCTATGTACATATGTCTCTGTGGTATTTGTGTGTGTGTGTGTTAGCAACTATAAAGTTCACTGTTACTGTGTGTTTCAGTTTTCACAGTTACAACAAAATACAGTTGACTGGGTGACTTAACAGACATTTATTACAATTTCAGTGACTAAGAAGTCCAAGATTGTGGGCCCCACAGATTCAGTTCAGTTCCTGGTAAGAGCAGACAGCTGCCTTCTTGCTGCGCCCTCACAGGATGTAAAGCAGAGTGAAGCAGCTCTCTCCATGTTTCATCTAATAAGGGCACTGATACCATTATGAAGGCACCACCATCATGCCCTAATTATCTCCCAAATACCCCATCTCCATACCATCATGTCAGAGGTTAGAACTTCACTGCAGTAATTTGGGGGATGCAAACATTCAGTTTGGATGCTATAAAAGTATAAAATCATATTCACAAGCACATATTTATCAAACAGCAAACTGCATTTTTCTTCAAAGTTAGTTTGCTACTTGTTTACTCATTCTGTGATTTCTACTAGGCAAGTAGTAGGAGGTATCACAGATTTTAAAAAGTATATAGGAGATGTTAAAATTGAATTCTATATGTTATTTTCCTTTGTAATACCTATATCTTTTGAATTTTAAAGTGGAACACCTCTGGGGTGCAGGAGCATATTTGAAAAGTTCGATGTCCTGATATTGCCTGTTAAGAAACTGTGCTGTAACGGAATACATGGAAAGCCCAACACAAGCAGCATAAAACCCATAAAGTGGGAGACATATCCTGGAGGAAAGGTAGCCCCAAGGACAAAGAGGGTTTCTGGATCTCACCAGGGAGGACTGTGGTGCTTATTTTAGCTCCCTCTCTTTCATGTGTTCCCACGTCAGAGGCTATTTTGATTGTGAGCATCTTCCTGCAGCTGGTGGTGTGCTGGGTGCCAGAAGCCCTTGCAAGGCCCACTGGTACTGCTGTCAGTCTGCAGCATCTGTCGATCACTGAACTCATGCCTGTAAAATACTAAAAATATGTAACGTAGGGTAAGCTTGTACTTACAAAAACACAACCTCATTAAAAAAAAAAAAAAACATGAAACATAGGTGACTCAAGAAAAAGTACAAAGAAGTTTTTACAGTCAACTTGTACATCCAGATGTACTTACTGTACCCTCCCTTAGTGAAAATGACCAACATTTACTTAGTGAAACTTCTAGTATTTAAGCAAAAAATTCCCTGATATAGACGTTATCCTAATGTATGAAAATATTATGAGCATAGTAGTGTTAGGATCACTGTAATTACTTGACAGGATCTATAAATTACTTGACAGATAAAATGTACCAAATGCTCAGAAAACTTGAATGGTCTATTATTTGTTTTTTATTCAAGCTTTCTTTACTCCTCCCCCCCACCACATTAAAATGAAATCTAGGCTTCATTAAGAACTGTCCTTTCTTCTAGAAAGGATATCATGGACCCAGCGAGCCTTAAAGGGAGTCCCCACCCTCAGTGTCTTTGTCCTGTCTCCTATGGCACCTTTGCACTCTAACTCCATTGCTCCATTGAAAAGTTTTGCCTCTAACCTGGACTTCCACACATGAAGGCCTAGTTATTTACTAATTGTTTTTTTCAACTTGTGTGCCATTAGAGTTTATGCTAGTGGAAGGACACTTTGAGCACCAACATAGTAAATACGTATCTGAGTGGTGATGTGAGTTTCATTGTTTTGGAGGCTTTGTCTTTATTTTTTAAATAACTGTTCAAATAATAATAGTGACTTTACTATTATTATTATGATTAATTATTTTTCCTATGGTTAATCCAGCCCTGGATAGTTGAAAATTAACTATAGTGGTCATTCAAATTCAGGAGAAAGAAAGGTCTCTGAGGAAGAAGCAGGCAGCCAGGAAAGGCATCCTGAAAACCGGAGAATTCTGAATCCTGAAAGGCATCCTGAGATTTGTATGGGGTTAGGAAGTAGTGCCATTCATGCCAGTGAACATATCTTGAAGAACCTGCTTTCCTTGCTTGGGCATCTAGGGGGAAAAAAGATGGGAGAAAATAGCTGGAATAAAAGTTGGGTTTTAGGGAAGTCATAAAGGTTTCCAAAGACTTAGGTTAGACAAGAGGTTTCCATAGAGGTACCCAGGGTGAAGTTTCTGATAAGCTTTTATTTCACATGACTTAACTACCACATTGTCAGGACCCTAGTATGACTATATTACAATCTCTCCCTGGGTCTATAATAGGTGCTGGTTCAGGGGCCACAAGACCTTGCTAAATGCTCCTGACAACATAGTAGTTAAGTCATGTGAAAGAAACCTCATCAGTAACTTCCCTGCAGGCATCTCCATGGAAACCTCTCCTCTAACCTAAGTCTTTGGGAACCTTAAGATAAAAGCATGTCCTCCTTTTACTATCTCCCCACTACGTGCAGTTGTTGAATTAGTCACAAAGTTGTGTCAGAGTTTTGTGTAGGGATTGATAATCATCTGAAAGTCAAGGAAATTTTATTTCAACTAGTGAGAAATAGTTTGCAGAGGTTGAAAGAGTCCTGGAGGGAGAAGCAAGACCTCATGAGTCAGGCCTTGAACTTGACCTTCCTGCTGCTCTGACCTTTCTGAGTCTCCTTTATCCAATGCCTTGTTTTCCTCTGGAATTTTTTATACTTTTATGTAGGTTTGACTAGTTTATTAAATTTCTTCCTGTCACTTAATTTGGACTCGCTCATTATAGTCTTTTTCTTTTCTTTTTTTCATGTTATCTTGATTGCATTAAAGCTGATTTATTGTTTCGTTTGCCTGTCCTTGTACTTACTGCATTTTGAACTTCATTATTTAGTGGTGGAGGTTTCCTCTTTGAGTAAACCACATTCCCAGAAACAAAGTGTTTCAGATACAGGCCTATCAAACTTCTTGAATTTTGGACTCATGATCTCTACCATAGAATTTCTTCTTTCTCAAACCACAGTTGTACATCTTTGGGGTTTCCCCTGTACATTCAGGTTTGAGAACCCCTGCTCTAGAGGGTGCTGGAGGGATGAGGGTTAAGGACAGATGTAAAGTCTGGGCATAGTCCAGCTTCCTAAGAGGGTAGGGAGGGAGAAAGATTTCTCTCCTGCCCTTGCCTATTAGTTTCTCTTGGCCTTTTCCTTTTTAAAATTATGTTCTTTCCTCCTGTATGTCCAGTGATGAAAGAGTATCTCCTTTTCCAAAGTAGGCAAATTTCTTCCCAGTTTAGTACAATGAGAAGGAGCCCCAAGGGAAAGAGAGACTTATATTGGGCTAAACCCAGTTCACAAAGCTCCAAAGCTTTTCAGTAATAAACAGATTAGAGGGGGAGGAGAGAAAATGATTTTTTTTTTTTGGCATAAGAAACAGTCTACTTAAACCCAACAGTTTGTCTGTGTCTACCACAATCATCTTTGTGGCTTTAAGTAATGAGTTCATGACTTGTCTATATTTCACCAGGCGCTGGTGACAATGTTTTTTTAGCTTTGTGGGAACTTCACAAGAGTTGACTTCCCTCCACCCCCTTACCATCACAGGCTGATTGATTCACTTTTAAGTTGCCTATGAGCCTGGGTTTCTGGAGGTGAACCCCATTTTCTCTACGCAGGGAAAGATAGGTTTCTGACACCATAAATCCTATATCCTCGTAAAATCTTGGAATTGATGCCAGCTCTGCTTTTATGTGAAAGAAACCTCATCAGAAACTCCACTGCAGGCACCTCCATGGGAACCTCTTGTCTAACCTAAGTCTGGTGTGTTGTTGACTGATATTCAGGTCAGTCTGTGTCTGAGTAAGTACTTTCCTCAGATGACTTTTTCAAAAGATGATGCAGGAAGTATTGAAAGATTTTGGAAGGAGAGAGGAGGCAGCACCATCAAGATTTTCCAAAGCTCCCCCTTAACCACTAGCTAACTAACCACTAAGCAACTAATCAACTAGTTAGTGGCATTCCTCTGTGGTTCAGGGTCTCAGGGATGGAACTTATGCCTCCTCCCTTCTCCAGGCTGAGTTATCTGAGTGCTGCAAGGACCATCGACCATTTTGCATGTGAAGTATGACTCTGCTACTGTGGAGTTACCTTGTGTACAGATGACATGCAGTTAAGTCAGTCACAGGGAAATATATGATTTCCTTAGTTCTACTCTTTTGCACTTCCAGCACAGGTGGGATTTTCCTTGTTCCCTGGCCTTGAAGGAAAACAAATGTTGAATATTTCCTCTGCCTGGAAGATATGGCAGATACCATCACTCTGGATGCCCTAGATGGGATCTCTTCTATTAACTCTTTTTCTAATCAGGCCTTTGTTCCTTCTAACTATACAGCTGTTACTCAGTATCTGAGAAGGATTGGTTCTTGGACCCACCTGGATATCCAAATTGAAGAATATTCAATACTTTATGTAAAATGGCATAATATTTGCATATAACCTGCTCACATCCTCCTGTATAATTTTAATCATCTCCGGATTACTTTTAATACCCAATACTATGGAAATGCGATACAGTTGTGAAACTGTATTGAGAATGAAAAAAGGTCTATACATGTCAGTACTACCATAACCATTGTAGACATAACTACATAGTGCATATTTTTGGACCCATGATTGGTTGAATCCTGTGGATAGAAAGGACTGATTGATTGTACCTAACCAACTTCTTAATTAGATCCAACCCATTCTCTTTTATTTTCTAAATTCTCCCTTCAACCTAAAGGCTTCTGTTCCCAAAGTCATTTATTTGGATCTGAGTTTAATTTGTATTTTGGAAAGTACTCACATTTATTTAAAGTGATTCTTGCCTTTAGACTGAGTATATAAGATTTCAGTACATGACTGAATATATAAGATTTCACTACATGAAAATTAGAGCTTTGGAAAACTATTACATAGAAACAACTTTATTCACTGAATTTAAGCAAGGAGAAATCTGTTTTCTTCTAGTGTGCATTTTTAATAAGAGGTCTGAAAGGATTCTCTAACCACTGCCTATAATTTATGGTCACTGATGTAGATGTATAATTGAAAGGAGAAGAACTCTTCAGAAGCAGAAATTTAATCACAGCAGACTATTCTGCTTTGCTTATGCAGATGGTTGTCTTATATTGTTCACTATTTTCTTTCTTAGATTTCAAAGTCGATTATTTTCTTTATTTTAAAAAAGGTTCAAGTAGATGACCTGTGATAAGAAGACATTGAAATAATTTCATACCTGAAGCTGTGATTAAAATATCATCGTTATGGTGAGTATTGAAGGAAAGAAATATAATAGTTTTATGGTTAACACATTGTTGGTTTTGCCTGCTGTCTGAGAATAGGTTAAAAGTATGTTGTGAAGTTTGAACTTATTTGACTCAAATTTAACAAAGCAAAGTGCTGAGAAAATGACAACTCTCTCTGTGACGAGGTATGGGAACACAAACATGTGGGGAGAAGGAGCCATTTTGATAGTTTGAAAATCTCTATACGTCCTCAGTGGCCATATATCCCAATGTGCCTTTTAAGGAAACT
This sequence comes from Galemys pyrenaicus, assembly GCA_019455555.1. Classification (NCBI taxonomy): domain Eukaryota; kingdom Metazoa; phylum Chordata; class Mammalia; order Eulipotyphla; family Talpidae; genus Galemys; species Galemys pyrenaicus. Next base: position 9,069,380 of record JAGFMF010011673.1, on the reverse strand, counting down.
AAATATTGTTTTTCCTTTCTGACCTGAGCCATAACTGTGAGAGAGCTTTCAGCCAGCTCCAAGTTAGCCCTTTTAGAGGAGAACAGAGCTGGCCATGAGAGGGGAGTAGAAGCATCCTTGTGGGAACTGTGCTTTCTAGGTACCTCTCTGAGGCAGTATTTCTTAAAGTATGTTCCCTGGAACACACTTTCCCAGACTATTAATGCAGTGGTGATCAGGGTGAGAAGACAGGTTTGTGTTTAGAAAATAGTAGATTAAACGACCTTCCTTACTGAAAGATGCCAAAAACTAATGAGCCACATGAATCTCCAGGGGTGTGTGTAGTTGGTAGTGTTTACCAGAGTATTGTGGAATTCTTTTCTTATGGGGGATCTTGAGACCAGTGTTACATTTGTTCATTAAATATTTATTGAACACCAGCCATGATAATGTTAGATGCTAAAAGTATAGCAATAAATGAGATTGGCAATGCTGTATATAGAGAGTAAACAAGGTAGCAAATAAGTAAAAGTAATTACTGATAAGCATAACAGCAAATGTTTAAGTGGATGGTCTCTGGAGTTTAATCCTAAATCTGCCACTTACAAACTATATAATCCTGAACAAGACACTTAATAACTATATCATTCCTATATTGGTAAAATGGTGATAAAATAATCTACCAAGAAAGGTTGTTTTGAGGATTAAAATGGTAACTTCATGTTGGCAAATACTAAATGCTATCAAAATGAGTACTCTGAAGGGGAGTAAGATAGACAGGGGAGATGGTGGATAGGAACTTTTAAATAGAATTGTGCAGGACTGCCTTGAAGTAGAAACTTGAAAAGATGAGAAATACTGTGTTATGGGAATAGCAATAGTATAGGGAGAACAAACAGAAGGGAAAGTGAGTGCAGAAGGGTATGTCTCATTCAAAGAAAGTGTTTGACAAAATCCAGCACTTTTCATGATGAAACAAGACCTAAGAAACAACAAAAAATTAGGAATTTGAGGGGAACTTCTTCAACCTGGAAAGGAAACCCATGCATGTCATACCTACCTGGGGAGGACTAAAAAGTTGTCTCCCTAAGATCAGGGGCAAAGACAAGGATGTCCCCTCTTATTACATAAACTCAGTAGCAAACTGGGAAAGTGCTAGCCAAAACAATTTGGAAACAATATGAAATGAAAACCTTCTATATTGAAAAAGAAGTAAAACTGTATTTTCATATGATATGATCTTGTATATGGTAAGTTCTAAGGAATCCACTATCTAATAGAACTAGTAAACAAGTTCAGATTAGTATATATAAATCATTTGTATTGCTATACATTTATAATGAATACTCTGAACTGGAATTAAGAAAATAATTCTTTTTATAATAGTATAAAAACAATGTACTTAGGAATAAATGTAACTAAAGAAGTATGAAATTTATACTCTTAAATTACAAAACAGTGTTGAAAGACATTGAAGATAAATCTAAATAAATAGAAATAACACTCCATCTTCATGGACTGAAGACTTAGTGTTGAAATGGCAAACCTTCCCAAATCCTACAGAACTAGTGCACTCTCTTTCAAAATTTTGATGGACTGTGCAGAAATCGTTAGGCTGATCCTGAAGTTGATATAGAAATTTAAAACAACTAGAAAAGCTAAAACAATCTTAAGAAAGAACAAAATTGTAAAACTCACATTATAATTCCAAACTACAGTATTTAAGTATATTAGTGTAGTACTGTTGCAAGGGTAAACCCACAGATTTTTGAAATCGAGTTAATTGACCAGAAATAAACCTATACATTTATTGTAATTGATGTTTGACAAGTGTACCAAGGGAATTCAATGGGAAAAGAATAGTTTCTTCAACAATTGATTCTGGTATAACTGGTTACCATATGTAATAGCATGGAGTTGGGTCCCTACATAACACTACGTACAAAAATTAACGCAAAATTGATAAAAGAAATAAATGTAAGAGTTAAAACTATAAAGCTCTTAGAAGATAACATAGGTTGTTAACCTTCATGACCTTTAGTTAGGCAATGATTTATTTTTTAGATGTAACACTTAAGCACAAGGGACAAAAGAAAAATAGATAAGACTTTAACAAAATCAAAAAGTTTGTGTATGAACAGAAGTCATGAAAAATGAAAAGACAACAGGAGACATTAATTGCAGATCATATACTCTGATAAGAAGCTTGTATTTAGAATTTGTAAAAAACTCTACAGTTCAGTGATAAAAAGATAACCCAATTCAAAAATAGGCAAAAGATATGAATAGATATTTCTCCAATGAAGATATGTAAATAGACAAAAGGTCCATGAGGAGATTCTCCGTAGCCCTAGTCATCAGAGAGATGCAAATCAAAACAACAGTGAGATACCACTTTATACCCTGCTGCTTTGGAAAATAGTCTGGGAGTTCCTCATACAGTTAAACATGTTACCTTATGTTCCAGCCTGAGAGAAATGAAAATGTAGGTCTAAATACTCATAGTAGTATTATTCAAAATAAGGAAAGAAAGGAAATAACCCAAATGTCCATCCACTGATGAACAGACCAATAAACTGTCTTATCCATCTGATAGGACATTATCTTGCTATAATAAGGAATGATGTGCTGATATATGGTAAAATATGAATAAGTCTAAAAATATGCTAAATTAAAAAGGCAGACAAAGACCACCAATACATGATTCCATGTATTGTATGATTTCATTCTATTGTAGGAAATTTCCAGAATAAGTCTATAGAGCAGAAAGTAGATTAATTGGTTGCCTAGGATAGTAGTGTTTGGGGGGAAAGTGAGTGATGCTAATGGGTACATGTTTTCTTTGGGTAGAATAAAATTTAAAATACTTCATAATGATTGTATAACTGTGAATATACTAAAAACCATTGAATTGTATATTTTGAATTGGTGAATTATATAATTAACTATATTTCTATTAAGTATATTAATTATATATCAATAAAGTTCTGTCTATAGAAAAGATAGGTCTTGCAGGTATAACTATTAGCACTTGGTGGTGAGATACAGGGAGTTGAGGATAAGGGGGGAATTAAGAATAACTCCTCAGTTTTGGCCATGGCAACTTTTGAGAAGGAAAGACTGGGGGTGGGGGGGCTCCCTAATGGCGCAGTGGGTTAAGCAATGCACTATGAAGCAAACCACAGCCACTGTAGCACCAGCTCGATCCCTGCTGCCCGCCAGGGAGGGGACCCACATGGTGAGGCAGACCTCTCCTGCTGTGCCTGCTGCTCCCCTCAGCAGTGTGCATCTGTTGATCTGCCTGTTCTGCTCCCCACTCTCTGTGGTGAATCCTCTCACCACCCCCCACACCTCTGGCCTGTACCCCAGTGCTTGTATGCATAAATAAATAAACCTTAAAAAAAAATAGAAAGACGAGGGTGGTGGGGGGGGGGGGAAGAAATTTTTGTTTTCCTAGAGGGAGAGCCAACTTTGAGAATCAAGAGTTCTGTTGTGGACATGAGTTAGCAGTATCTGTTAAATATCCAAATAGAAATATTAAATATACAGTTGAATGTGAGTCTGGAATTTAGAGGCAATCCCATTTGAAGATAAAATTTAGATGACAGGAAAATTCCTAGGAATGGATGAGGAGAGAGAAAGGAGAAAGAGTACATATGTGTATGTGCACAACTGTGTGTATGTATGAGGCTCAGCCATAAAGAAAACAAGGGAGTGGCAAGCCAGGGAGAAAGAAAAGTTTTAGAATTTGAAGGTAACTGAATTTCAGAAGGAGGGAGGGACCCGTAGATTCAGGTGTTATTGAGAGGTCAGTAAGAAGAGAACTGTAGTGTCCATTGGAATTGCCAAGATGGATATTGACCTTGACAAGAGAGCTCAGCAGTGGATACTCAATATATGGAAAGGAATGTGAAGGGCTAGAACCTTTTATAGAACCACATTTTACTGAAAAATTACTCCGAGATCATTTCTGCTTTCTTGAAACACCCAAGTGCTGGTAAGAGTTTGAAGGCAAACTCTTATTGGTGTGAATCCTGTGATTAGGAAGCTGCCAACTTGTATGTAGCAGATGGGGCAGAAGGGTGTTGCTAGGCTGGGTTCCAGAGAAGGGTGTCACTCTTTTTGCCTTGTTCTCTGATTTCTCTCTCAAAAGGCACAGAACAAATGCCAATGTAGATGCATTTCATGAACCTCAAAAGCACATGGGGTGAGGATCTTACCATTCACATGACTCGATTCCCCCCCCCCCCATGCTTCTGTAATAGTTTGGATTGTGTGAAAAACCTTTGAGAAACACGTGCGTTCAAGGAACAACCCAAACTTTGCCTTTTGAGAAAATGGACTGCTGCTTAGGCTAGGAAGCCCATTCGATGTTTGGAGCAAATATCATATTTTGAGCACAAGAATAGAGACTGTTCATATTGGATGAGTCCAAGCAGTGTTTGTTTTTTCTTTTACAAAATATATGTGTGTTCATGCTACCTTTGGTGAGATTTTTAAAGTCCAGTGTTTTCTGACTTGGCATGAAATTAGAAAAGCATCCTTGCTTTCCAAGCTCTGGTTAAAAACTCCTTATAAGAATTTTTTGTGTGTGTGTCTAAAATATATTTGTGTGTAGCTATTGTTGTTTGGTTGTGTTTGGTTATATATGTGGGGGCACATACTTGGGGGATTTTGAGGGAAGAAATTTCACATTTTTAAAAAATATTTTTTTCTTTCCTTCTTTATTTAAATATATTTGACATCAATTGTAATCCCCATGGATTCCCCATCACCATTTCACCAGTGCACCATCACCTCAGTCCCTTGTGCTCTTACCTGCCCTCAACCCTCTCCCTCCCCCTCCCCATCAAGTGTCCCAAGAGTCATTCATAGGAACATGGGTGGAGATAGAAGGGATTATGCTCAGCGAAATAAGTCAGAAGGCCAAAGAAAAATACCGGATGGTTTCCCCTCTAGGAGGAATATAAGGGACCCAAGGAAAAGAATAAGAAGAAGAAGAAGAAAAACACAATAAAAATATTCTTAATTTGAAAGAAGCGTCTTAACTCATTCTAGGGCACAGATCCACAGGGTTTTAAATTTATTTTTATGAGAAAATGATATCAATAGTATACTTGACTAGAAGCTAAACTACTATCCATGAGGAAATCACTAGTTTAAAAGAAACTCTGATTTTAGAATCCTTTCAGCTGTCCTTGCCCCACGTTTAGAGATTTTATTAACTTCTGGCAACTTCCAATCACAGGATAATTAGAGTGGTTATAGAAGGAATCATTCGAACCTCAAGTTGTTCGTTTGACTACAGGGCTGTGCTAAAGTGCACTTTTAACACCTTGACTTTAAAAGAGAAAGTGATTGCACAGACTTTGGCCTCTCTGTGCACCACTGCATTTTGAAAGAAACCTGCCACAGGTGCTCGTCGTGACCCAGGACAGACAAGGTCAGTTACAGCGTCGTCTGTTTTCAGTGAATTGGACATTAAACAGGTGCTACTGTCATTTCAGATCATTTTATGGAGGAGCACTGATTCAATTTTTTCTGCACAGGGTGGATCTGTGCAAATTACTTTGTTTCTCAAAAAATCTTGTTTATCTTGGGATGCAGCCAGGCCTCTAATATGGGCGGTGTGTGCTGTCTCACAAACCTCAGGCCCCGAAGCCTGAACTTTGCTTTGTCAGATCAGATGTGTGCGTGCTACAGGCAGCTAGCCGCTGGGAAACTGCAGGGCAAATGTACGAGTGATGAACCTGAGCCAGGGGAGACAGACCCTTTGGGCAGATTTCTTTGAGATATGGCAGTCTCAAGGCCATGAAGAGAGAACAGAAGAGGACAGGTAAGGGACTTCTTGGTTTTCTGAAATAAATCTATCTGGCTGTATTTGGAAACCTGGTTAGCATTTCATGGGCTCACGGGGACTTCATGCTCCTGTGTATGTGGGGGGCGGTGAAGAATGGACAGTGATAGATGGATGTTGATAATGTGCTTAGCTCAGAGCATTTTAAATAAAAGTGCCACTAATCTGAATTTTTAAGCAAAAATATAGGACTTTTAAAATCTATTGTCCTATTTCTAAAAGCTATCCTGGCTCCCCAAATAGAAAACAGAACCAAGCACATAAAAATCCTAAGGGAATCTCTTTCTTTTGTTAAATCCTACTTCAGATCTGGGCCTTATTTGGAATAAAATTTACCATAGAGTAGAAAACAAAAACATGGAAGAATATAAACACACCTTTGGTGTTTTCTGTATCGTGCCTGCTTCCAACATGCACACACACACCCCCATCTATATTTGCACGCAAAATAAGTAGCAAATATCATGAATGTTAAACAGAAGGTGCAATACAGTCAAGTAAGAGGTTGAATATAAATTGGAACAAGTCTTAACTTTTTATTTCACTTTCATTTGGATACTTTTACTAATTCTCTTTGCTGGGTTTAGACTTTTCAAACATTCTTTGGCCCTGGGAGGGAATTGTATAACCATAAAACTTGAGAATCCTGGCCCTAGAATAAATGTTCCCTTAAAAACCCCAAGGACATAAAATTGAACACAGCTGTGCAAAAGAAAAAAGGAAAAAGGCCGAGGTTCAGGGCTGCGGGTGCCCCACCAACCTTTCAGTGCCCTGGCCTGTGGTTTCTTCATGGGCGATGGGGAGCGTTGGTGTTCTTTGCAAAAAGTTTCAGGAAAACACTAAGACCTTCCACCAGAATTGTGTTTCTGTGATGCGGTGACAAGAACTTTGTTATCTGCCGTCCTGCTTGTCTTAGGTATATTCCCTTGCTTTCCCCTGGAGAGGATCGGGGTTTCCAGTCATTTGCTGAGATATCATGATTATGTAAGCCTAGTTCATGAGGACACTTCCAAATTTAAGCAGCTTACACCACACCTGAAGGACAGAACAAACAAAGATTCTGAGCCCCAAACTCCCTCTCCTCACCCTCTCAGTCACAGAATTTCTCTCGGAATAAAAAAACTTTCAAGTGTGGTCCTGAGAATGTGGTATTGCTGTTCCTGTCTCCTCCCCTGGGAGCAAAGCTGTCCCGTTGTCTGCTTTCCTGGTGGGTCCTGCTGTTTGGTTTGTCGCCTGTGGAGAGCCATCCCTGTGGACTCTGACCTCTGCAGCCTGGGATTAATCACTTTGCTCTTTGTCAGACTGTAAAATGATGATTCATACTTCTTCCTCTACAAGATTAGATTACTGTAATTTTCATATCCTGGACTGCCCATGAGGGATTTGAATTAATACTCGTTGGTATAGAAAGCAGTATCGTGTTTCTGGGGGAAAAGGACTGAACTTGCCCACTTGGCCAAATTAGAAAGCTTTTGGGGAGGGCCTATCGTGAGCCTGACTCTGGAAAGTAATCCTGCCTTCAGGACTTGGCAGGGCAGCTAGCTGATCATAAAGGCTGCTGGGCGTGCCCGTGGGCCAGGTGCAGTGGATTTGTGTGAGTGATGCCAGGCTGAAAAGATCAGAAGCAGGGAAGCTTTTGCAAGGCAATTCTGTATTGAAATCAGGCAGTGCTTAATGGAGAAAATCTTCCCCGTGGAGCTATTTGGGAAAGGGGTGAACTTATTCAGTTTTGTGGAATGGTCTACTCAAAGCCGGGGTTCTGAGCACAGATTTGGAGGTGCAACATGAGAGACGAAGGCCTTGAAAGCACTCCATGTTTTGGTACTTTCCTTGTAAAATATATATTATTTGTTTTTATTCCACCAGAAAATATTTACTGAGTTCTTACCACATCCTTAGCACTTTTATAGGCACTGGGGATAGACCACAGTCTACAAAACAGACAAAAACCTCTGTCCTCATAGTCTCTGGTCCCATGTCAGGGGTTAGGAATTGGGCTGCAAAAAGCCTTAGGGACACAGCAGGTCCTGAGTGATATCATTTCACTATAATGTGATGAGAGAGAAAGATCCCGGCTGATGTTGAACTAAATCATATTATTCAAAGACCTGCTTTCAAGATATATCATTTCTCTAGAAGTCACAGCATCCAAGAGCCTATTGATACATTCAGAGAAGACTTGCTGGACATTGAGAAACTGAGTACTCGTAGTCCTTTGGAAGTGTATTTGCTTATCTCCTCTCTTGCCTCTGACACACTATAACCTATCCCACTAAAAGGTTATGAGACATTTTTAGTAGATTTTCTTAAGCGAACTCTTCATAGATGCTAATAAAGAGTTCATTCTGGTATAACAAGTCCAACAGTTAACTTTAGGATCTTTGAAGGGATTGTTTGCTCTAGACTGTGGTGAGATGTGATCAAATATTGCTGTCTCTGGTTATTTTCTGCTATTGAATAGTGAACAGTTTTTACTCCAGGATGCTTTCTGTTAACATAGTCTCTCTCTCCTTAGAATCTCTTCCATCTTCTATACTCTTAATTCACTCCATTTTTCTTTAGTGAATGAGATGGTACTTCACTTCAGAATCACAGAATCTTAGATTTTAAAAACTGGATAGTTCTGTTGAGTCTTAATTTAGACCAGTGAATCCAAGTTTTCACCTGATCCTAGAAATGAGAAATGGAAGAAAATGAAGTAAACGTGTCATAAAAGTAAACTTGTTCAATTAATTCCTGATCTTTCCATTATTTTCTTTTCTTGAACCTTTCAGTTTTTGCATCTTCCACTTACCTCAGAAATTACTTGCCCTTCTGAGAGCAGCCCCCACCCCTCACCATGCTGCCTGCCTCTGGCTCCCACCTATTCTCTCACACTCTGGTTTAGAGGGGCCCTCCTCAATTGTGTTGCCCCAGCCCTTCAAACAGGAGTCACTGCCTAAGCCTTAGGAGAGCGAGACACCTCCTGTGCACCAGGGAGTGTGTTTTTGTGGCTATAGATATATTGTAAGCTATGACACATATTGGTTCTGTTTTTTAGAGGTTATTGGTACTATTGTCCTAACTTATGACAAGTTTTTTGGGCTTTGGTGGGTTGACCCAAGTTGACAGCCATGTTTCTAGAAGAAACATGAATTTCTGGAGGAAAGATTTCATTCTGGAGAATGAAATCTACAAGGGAACCTGTATTGAGATATAGGGTGTGTACGTGTGCTCCCAACCATAGGCGTGTGGTTTTCTTGTTTGGTGGAGTCTGGGAAAACATGGTCACAGAGAAAGTTGCCCAGGCCTTTCCTGTTCCCAGTGAATCTGTAAGGTCCACATGTTGCTCCTGGTTATTCTTTGTGACTAGACTGAGTGTTTACCATTTCACAATGCTCTTGAAAAAGAACTACAGACAATCGATGGTTTTCATTCAAGAGTAAGAATTATGTATTTCTGGTTGATGATTGGGATTGGCAGAGGAAATCAGACCACTTGTGATGCTGTTTGTGATGTCAACAGCTCAGACAGGACAAAGCCTCTTGGGTCTTCTCTGTGCAGGAGTACCTCCCTCTGCCAGCTGTGTGGCTTAGGCTCATGTTCCCACTTGAAAATCAACCTCTGTTGTTTTGCCATGCCATCAGTTGACATAAATCCCATATTTTAAAATATACAGCAACCTAGATGGAACATGTCACACTCTGTACATCTCTAGTTACTTTCAAGGCTCTGAGTCTTGTGTTCAGGAATGCGATGCCGGTCCAGCCTTGTGAAAGCTGTGTCTCTGGAGCCAGGAATCATAAAACATGGTTCAGGCTGCCCCCTGACAAACTCACATTTCATTTTAACTGTGAGGCCAGTGGTTCCGTTCCTGCTGAGCATTGCTCCACACCCATTTCTCTTGAAGCAGCAGCAGCCTGGGAGAGAAAAGTTGGCTTGCTCATTTGTTGTTCAAGCCAGTGACCTACACATGACCTTGCAACTTGAAAGATCCATCCAAAGTCAGTGAAGTTCTCCTTAAGCTTTGAGAGAGACAGATTGAGTGAGTGAATGGGTTTATCTGAAAGGAAGGGAAATTTGTTGGTTGAAAAACGATATCCCTATTTTTTCCTGAGTTTTAAAAAAAACCTACTTCCAAATAAAATTATTTGTTCATGGTAAAGAAAGCCACAGTCTCAGACTCAGACTGGGATATCATTGTAGATGTTAGGAGACTGAGGCATATCCACATTCACCCATAGGTGTCAGAATCCTAAGCTTATTGAGAATATGGGGAAAAAAAGAAAGAATTCCACATCTGGACCTGTTATGCAGACATCAGCACAGAATGCAGGTCTGCATTAGCTAGTTTTTTCATCTCCTGGAAACAAGTAGTTTAGAAAAATACTTGTGGTGAGTGCTCTAGTTCATTACCAATTAGAAAGCAGAACTTTCTGTAAGGCAGAAGCAGCTGGGCAGAGAGCTTTGTTAACTTAATTTCTCTATTCTGACAGTTCTGGTCAATGGTCTGCCATCATCCTTACTCCAGATCTTTTATGGAAAGAAAAATGGATAATGAGGCTCTTGTCCAAAAGCTAGCTATAATATCGAGCTTCTGACTATAGAATGAGGAGCTAACTTGCCATTCTTTTGCTGAAACTTCAGAGACATATAAATATTGATTAGTCAAACCTGAAAAAAGAATACTGTTGTTGAAGTAAAATGATAAAAAGATATCTAATTCAAGATATTTTGATTCTGATGTTCAGTCTTCATATCACAAATGTTTATTGTATTTATCAAGTGGCAGGCACACTAGGCTCTGGTGATAGAGAGATGATAGAGATATGATGGAGTTCTGCCTCTGGAAGCCATGCATCTAGAGGTTGGAGATCATAGACCATGTCAGGGCAGGGTTCATAGGTGAAATAAAGTCAACTGAGTATTGAAAGGTGATGATTAAGGACTTTCTAAGTAACAAGGAAGGAAAGACACCCTGAACAGAGAAAGCAATCTGAACACAGCATGACATTCTGTGTGGCTTGTCTTGGTCACCTGCTCAGGGAGGGTTGTGGGACAGAAGGGCAGAGTTATGAAGGGCTCAGGTCGAAGCAACCTAGGAGTGTTGGAATTTATCCAACCAGCCAGTCTTTTTCACATTCTGCTTTCCACTAGTACATTTTTGCCAATGACATATACATAGCATACACTTCCTGGATATATTCAAATATGTGATTGTAAGGTAAATGAAGGTTATCAGGCTTTTCTGCCCACCCACCATTACTGTCAATGATAGACAGCTGTGGTCCTGCACACATGCCTAATGGCAGGTCCCTGGAGTAGGGTGTGAGTGTAGCAGCAGGAAAGTGGGCACAGGAGCAAGGTTCGGGATGGTTCTGGGCAGACGGGTCAGGGAAGGAGAGTCTTGGAGCCCTCGGTGGCTTTTCATGCTTTATTTAGTAGAGGTGGCCAGGTACATGGCAGGCAGGCCTCCCAGCCCCCAGCGCATCTCACCCTCTCGGCTGCTTCTTCTCTCTCTGCTGCTGCTGCTGTCGGTTCTCTCGGTTCTGTTGGTCGGTCCTTGCAGTTCTGGCAGCCTCATGACGCCGCCCATTTATGCCCGTGTCCAACACAGGTGCGCCCACTTGCGCATGCCCACCCTGAATGCGTGCAGCACCACAGGTGTCCATCATCAGTGGGAGGAAGGTGGAAATACCTGATCAACCTTTACCTTACAGTGAGCATGTGTAGGTGAGCACACCTAGGCTGAGACACAGGCCATATAAGGGTGATGTCACAGGGATGCCAGGAGCAGGAGCAGAGCAAAGGCAGGAGTAAGAACAGCAGGACAGCAGTGGTGGGAGCAGAGGCAGAAGAAGCATCAGCAGTAGCAGCCTAGAGAGTGAAGAGCCACCAGGGGCTTGGAGGCCTGCCAACCTCCTGGACCCCGGGCCTCTCTGCTGGCTGTGTACCTGGTTGCCTCTGAGGTAGAAAGATTAATAAAAGCCTGAAAAGCCACTGAGGACACCAGGACTTCTCCTCTACCTGTCTGCTCGCATCATAGAGAACCTGCCCTGTGCCATCCTGGCATTACAGTGATATTTACCATAAAGCATGACATTAAAATTCCTGATACTTGTCACAACTATTAGAAATACATCCATGAAAGTCTCCATCGATCTTGGTCTATTTGAGATCAAATCTGTGCTGAGTGCAATTTCCCAAATATTTATTTGCAACTTGATATTTTTTTCTTCTACTGATGAATATCTACATGCAAGAGGGTGTGACTCTTTTGCAAGGATATTTTTATTTTTCTAAAGCTTTCATTCAAAATATTTTTTAACAGGTCCCTCTATCAGTGAGAAGTATCTGGGTTGCCCCTGTCAAGCCCACTATGGAGAATGGTGCTGGATCTAAAGAGGAGGTTGCAGCTAGGGTTTTGCCACCAGGTGGGGGCTGTTGCAAAGGCATCCTGGAAGCAATGGGAAGGATGGGGTTGGAGAGGTATTGGTTTGGAAAGGAAAAGCTATTTGGAATCTCTTGCATTAGTACCCATGGGAGTGAATGTGGGTACTGCTGGGGATAGGCGGGATAAAAGTAGAGAAGAAGGCTGAGATTCAGGCAGCAAGACTTGGTAGTTGCTGAGGTGTGATTGATGACCTCCAGTAAGGAAGGGCTGGTGGTGAGATTGTGGTCAGTCAGGAAAGCAGGGGCAAGTTTCCTGGTGGTAGAGGGTGAGTATAGCATTACTTGTCTTGTGTTTCATGTTCCTGTGAGTTGTCCTGGTATTCCCAAGCCAGGGAACCATCACCACCCAGAATTCTGCTTCAGGTTTAGTGGAACTCTCTCAGAAAGCTAGAGTAAGAAGATTGTCAAGGTCATTATTCTGGGAAATACACAGATATTTGAAAGGTAGGGAAGGGATAAGGGCAGTGAGACAAATGAGGAGAGAGTGGGCAGCAAGGCACAGAGAGAGCCAAAGAAAGTAGTGTACAAGCACTGCTTAAGAAGAGTGTGTTCCATGAAGGCCCTTGGAATTCTGGGGATAGAAGGACCATATCTTAATATAATAAAGGCCATATATGACAAGCCCATAGCCAGTATAATTCTCAATGACAAAAAGTTAAAATCCTTTCCCCTAAGATCTGGAACAAGACAAGGATGTCCTCTTTCACCACTGCTCTTCAATATAACACTGGAAGTC
>JAGFMF010011673.1:8985624-9054617 GCA_019455555.1 Galemys pyrenaicus | reverse complement strand
GGTGATGGTGCACTGGTGAGATGGTGATGGGGAATACATGGGGATTACAATTAATGACAAGTATATGTAAATTTTAAAATATTTTAATAAAAAAAAAAAGAAGAAGAGTGTGTTCTATGAAGGTGAACTTGGTCAGAAAGAATCAGATACTTTTGAGAGGCCAAGTGTTTAAGAGTTACTGAGAAAGTTGTAGTTGGCAGGTTGGGGTCAGAGGCAGTTCCCAGGATGGGGGGAGCTAGAATCAAAGTGCAGATAGACTGGGGAGAGAAGACCAGTGGGTGTGGAAGATGAGTAGGGATGGAAAGGGAAATACGGTGGGCAAGCACTTGCGGGGAGAGGTGAGTTGGAGGAACTTTGGAGGGAAGGAGATGAGAGAGCTGAAGCACACTCGTGGACTGGTGCTGTTCTCCTTCAGTGAACTGAAAGGAGCCTCTTCTGTGCATTCTCGTTCCCCACGCCTAATTTTTTCTAAAATAAAAGCCCAGGGTAAGTTAGGTTGACCTCAGGAGGAGCAGGTCAGGATGTTTGTTTTGGGTTTTACATTTTGGGCTTGAGTGGATCAGAGCTCTGGGAAATTCTCAATGAGTCTGTTCTTCCATTTGGAAGGCTCAACTTTTATCTTTTTATTTTAAAGCCAAGACTACAGAGGTCTAGATTTCCAAAGCTTGTTTTGTCTGGTTTCCATTTTCCATTCCATTCCATTCCACTGCCCGTTTTCCATTTCTATAATGTTGTCGTTCGGGGAATGCTATATGAATGGAATCATACAGCCTCTAACCTTTGGGATTGACTTTCAGCACCATTCCCTAGATATTCATCTAGGTGGTTGTATATATGAATAATCTGTTCCATCTTATTGCTGAGTAGTATTCCCAGTAGGATGAATCGATGTTTATTTATTATAGTTTATTTGACCTCCCATCCACTCAAAAGACATTGCTACTGTGAACATAGGTAGTCATATTTTTATATGAAAATAAGTTTTCATATTTTGGGAATAAATGCAGGAGTGCAGTTGCTGGGATCCCATGGTAGTTTGACTTGGTAGTTCTGAAGAAACTGTTGAACTCTTCCAGAGGGCCTGTACCATTTACATTCTCACCAATAACATATGTGATAATTCAGTTTCTCTTCACTAGCATGTGGTGTTGTTACTAGTGTGTGTGTGTGTGTGTGATTTCTAATAGGTGTTAGTGACATCTCATTGTTTTAATTTACATTTCTCAAATGTCTAGTGATGTTGAATGTCTCCTTGTGTTCTTATTTCAACCTCTGCATATCTTCTTTGTTGAAATGTTTCTTGATGCCTTTTACCAGTTTTTCTGATTAGATTGTTTGGTTTTATATTTATTTATTTTCTGTTTCATTGTTTCTCTTCAAAACATTATAAATAGTCCTAGAGCCAAAAGCCAGAAAACTCATAATAAAGCAGATATATAGAAGTTACTAGAGAGAATAATAGGCTACCTTATTGTTATAATGATAATATTAAATAATATTAAATGAGTAATAATTACCAAACATCTTAGCAATGTATAGGTCTAGTTCTTAGTTATACTTTTAATAATGTTTGATTTTTTTACTTTCTTTGTGATACATCATGGGATGTATATTCACGTGTATCATGGTTTTTTTTTTGGAGACGTGTATATGGTGTCAAGTTTCAGATATCACAAATAATATAATAGTAATATTAATAATGAGGAGAAGAATATTGAGCAAATTGCACAGGTAGAAGTAACTGGTATTTGAATAGAGACAAAAAGGGTATGAGAAAGAGGTGGCTGTTGGGACCTCCCTGGTGGTGCAGCGAGTTGAGCGCTGTACTGTGAAACATCCACTGCGGAGCAGCGCGAGTTCGATCTCCATCCAGGGAGGGGATGCACATGGTGCAACAGACCTCTCCTGCCTTGTCCACTGCTCCCCGCAGCAGTGTATTTCAGTAGATCTGCCTGTTCTGCAACTCACTCTGTCTCTGGTGAGTCTTCTTACCTCCCGGGACTCTGGCCTGTACCCCAGCTCTTGTGTGCATAGATAAATAAATCTTAAAAAAAAAAAAAGAGGTGGCTGAGGAGAATTATTATGTTAGATTCCAATGCATCATCTAAGCCAGTGTGGTCGTGGCTACAGGAAAGCAGTGAGCAGCCCTTTATGAGACATCCAAAGGTTAGATGTTTATTTCGTGGAGTGACTCTTTTTAGGAAAAGAAAAAAAGCCTGCTTACTGCCATAAGTGTGACTCACTTTCTCAGCCTCTCTTTTCTAATAATCAGCTGTTTTATACAATTTTTAATTTGTACTGTGCTTTGCTCCAAGAGTTTAAATACGTATAATAAAATAAGTAAATGAGTAAACAAATGTGTCTAACAAGGCAAAGTAAAACTAAAAATGAATGAAAAGCAAAATTGGTCAAGGGGAATATAAGTGAGGACCAAACTGAGATTAGGAAACAAAAGTCTCATGCTATGAAGTTTTGTTTGTAATCTTCAGGGCAGGCAAAAGCTTTGGCATGGATGCATTATTTTTAACCCTTCCACAAAATAGTCCTGAAGTTGGTGTTTAATGATTATAGCTATCCAGGGTACCTGTCCTCTTTCACCTGCAGCCTGAGGACTGTCTGTTGAGGGCGGGCATTGTCCTCCAGGGTTAATTAATAACAGGAATTCAGCTCCTGCTTTGGGAAGTGTCTGATGCAGCTGGTGGTCTGAGAACTGACACCCACTGGCTGACAACCCCGGCAGGCAGCACAGAGCTTCTGCTCCAGCCCAGAGTTCTGGGATTTGTGACTTTTACTCAGTTTCAGTTGAACAATCAAGACTTTGCTGTTCTTGGTGACAAGGACATCTAAAATTGTAAGTAATTTTGTAAAGCAGGGTTGTAATATTCAGTTTTTATGTCTAAAAAAATGTAAACGGTCTTTTAAGAAGTAGTTGTACTTTCCCCCCATTAATTAAGGTTCTTTAACTCGTGAGTGACCTGAGGTCCATCTGAGGATAGATCTGAGCAGTTCAGATGGAGCCTTGTGTTTGGTTTTAAGGCATAATAATATTTGTGTTGTGTTAGAGAAAGTACTTCTAGCACCAGTCTTTCTTCTGATGACTCGTGATCTGCAAACACTGAAAGTGGGGAGAAATCAGAGAAATCTACACAGTTTGTAAATACACATGTGTCAGTGTAGCATGCAGTTTAATGTATGTCCACACTATACATACATGCATGTATGTTATTTGTTTTTTGAGTATTTAGTATCTGAACTTTATCAACGATTACGTGCTCTTTTTGAATCCAAAAACTCAAGTTAGAAATGTTTTTCGACTCAATTCTGTATTGTTGTAGCCTGGTCAGTAGACTGCTGAGCATTTTTAATTTCTTTATAAAACCAGCTGAAAGACCGCGTAGGCTATCTAATTGCATTTGAAGTAGTTGCTGGCCAGGCCTGTTGCAACAGCTGATGGGTTCCTCTGAGTTTCAAGAGCTATTTCTGGTAGATTAGCTGGGATCCAGGCTCTTAGAGTTCAGGCCATAAAAGGCCCGTCCCCTGTGGAGTTGCCCCACTGCTTCTGCTGTCTCCTCCCAGGCTGAAGTGTCCTCAGATTTCACGTGGATTTACCCAGTAATGGATGGTCACACCAACGCCAGATTGGGGAAGTTCAGCATCAAGGGCACCAGGGGCCTGGAAACTTCAAAAAGAAGACTCTTTTTAATAATATTTTGGCGATCTTTTTTCCGAGAAACTTTTGGAATGTAGCCTTCACCTATTGCATTTGGCATCCTGATGCTTTTTGGAAAGCACCGTACTAAATTTATCCTGTTGTGAATCATCACTTGTGATAGATCCTGTTGCCTTATTTGCATTTTGATATTTGATTTTGTACGATGTTTCTCGGCTAACTTTTGATATTTTACTTTTTGTTTAGAATTTGAAAGTAGTTCTCATTGAAAGGAGACTCCAAGGAAACCCTTAAGGACATCCCAAGGCGGATTAGAGAATATATAACGTGTTTTGCTTTGTTTACTTTTAATTAGCGAAATAAGGATCTGCAGTGTGGCTTTCCCCCCTCCCCCCCTTTAATGTAGAGGAACAAGGATTATACAGAAATTTGAAGTAAGTGAAAAATCTTCCTGTAAATCTCAATGCAGTGGTTTTTTAAAGTGTCATTTGTCTGAGCTTGTTTCCTCGGGATTTGCTGAGTCCAAGCATAGGAATGTGCCTGCCAGTATGTGCTGGTTATGGCAGCTGTTCCTTTAACACCTTTGGGCATGTTTTTTTGGTATTGGAATGATTGGATTTTTTCTTCATAAAAACGAAAGAACTTATTTTATGGTGCAGAGAAGTTTATATGACAATTTGACTTAGTTTATAAGTATATTCTGTTTAAATGTTGGCACTTGAAGCCTTGGCATTAAAAAAGCATATTCACAATATAAAGTATTTAATGATCATAGTACGTGGTAGAGTTCAGATGGGCAAGTTTTATTTCACTCCTCTTATTAATACATATGAAAATACAAATCACCAGTGATCCGTTTGTAGAATATTTGTTTGGAGGGTTCTTTACCTCGCTATTCTGATTCTTCAAGTTCCATTTATAGAGCTTCTGATTTTGAGAATTTGTTTTTTAAAATGTTACTATAATTTATAGATCTTGAACTCATCTCATTTTTAAATTCTTAAAGAATAAGTGCTTTTTAAACATTGGAAGTAGCGGCGGTCTTTTTTAACTTGGTAATTTGATTCTGCTGAAAAAAGACAATGAGCTATAAGAATAGTTATGGCTTACTTGACATATTTCTCCTTTATTAAAAGAAAAGATGGTGTAAGTAAACAATATCCAATGGATGAATAGGTGCAGTAATTATTTTTATCAGGTTGAAAAACAGAGTATTTATAGAGATGAACCTCACTGGAGAATACTGCTGTGGTTCTCAACCAGTGATAGTTCTACTACCCTGGGTGTGTTTGGAAATGCTTGGTGGTGTGTCTGGTTTCACAGTAACTACTGCTGGCAATTGGGGAGGATGGTTGAGAGTTGTAAACGCCCTGTGCCACAGTTCTATCAGACAAAACTTTGCACTGGCCCAAATGCTGGTGGCTTTCCCTGCTGAGAAAGCTGCAAGGTGTATGTGAGGCTGAATTTGGGCTGCTGTTTCTCACCAAACCAGAACTTACAGTTAAACTAGGTTAAAGCTCCCAGATTACACTACTTCCTTCACAAACACAGGTAACTTTCTTGTGCTGTTGAGACATCCTCTTTCTTGGGAAACACATCGCATAACTGTATGATTATGAACTCAATACAGGTGAACATTTTTGGTACTACCTGTAGTCATTTTAAAATTCTATAATTGAGCAATTGTATTGAAAGAAAGGGTCATTGCCTTTATAAGAATGTCCAGAGAGCTTCTGTGGGTTGTAGGCTGCAGGGATTGCCAGGGAGAGTAGTCACCAGAGGTCTCTTTAATGTTGGGACACTAAATCATCTCCTTAATCTAAGGTTGCCTGGGTTTTTAGGCTACTCACATTGACCTCCCAGTGACCAGGAGAATTCTGTCATCAGAGCTTCCCTAAGGTGCTGGATTCATTGTTTTGTATCTCTGAGCTCAAAACAGAAGCTGCTTCCCTATCACCCTGAATCCTCTCCTTATAGGTCACCACGGTCATTAAGTTTGTCTCTGAAATGATGCTCCTGCCTCCTCTCTCCTCCTGAGCTTTCTTGTTCTTTACTTGGATGATTTCCTTGCCCTTAAGAAGTCCTTGCACCCAAGTTCTTGAGACGCTATTTTATCCTCAGAATGACCTTTCTAAACAAAGTTCTGGTCATATCCCTGCTCAAAAGCCAGCTCCTCCATTGTTCCCACTGATTAAAGGCTACAGACCAACCAGCATCTTAGCCTTCTCCTCAGAGTCTTTGAAGCCATTGTTTTTGCTGGCACCTTTCCCTTCCTTAGCCTTCCAGGGAAGTGATATTAAATGAGATCTTCCCAAAAGCCATCCAACCTTCTACCCTGGACTCCAGCCATACCTTGGAGAATCCTAGCCCCATATCCAGGTTCTTTGTGACTGTGTAAAGGGTGCCCAGCAAATTCCTTGGATTCCAACTCTCTCTTGCAACCCCAGGATTTAGCTCACAACATGCGGCCCAATGAATGTCCTCCACACGTGAGTTGATTAAATTGAATTTCACTGGAAATTTTCTTCATATGAAAATTTAACTATGCCCAGTAAAATGCATTTGCCATTGTTAATGTTCTTTACTGCAGAAGCGGGTGTCCTGTATTGTAAATCTCCATATCTAAAAATGCAAACAGGAAGGATTTGTTTCACAGACCTGATGGGGGATATGTTCATGCACTTTTCCAACCAGGGAAATGCAGGTGAAATCAGCCACTTCATCTTCAGGGTCTTGCCTCTGATGTGTACTTTTCCCAATCACAGACCATTTAGGTTTAACATCTTGCACTCTGACCTCGGAGGGGAGTCCAGCACCTTGGGGTTGATTCAGAGAGCTGTCTTGTTTGCTAGGACACTCCTTAATGCAGAAGGTTTTGAAAGAGGGTTGTATTTTGCCTTGTAACTGCTTTTATTTTCTTCTGAAAGCTGATCCTTTAATCTCTAAACAAGTTCATAACCTATTTTGAACTGGCTTTTGTGTAATATAGTCAAAGAAAGAGCTTTGCCTTTGCTTTGGTATGGGTTGATTTACCTGTCACAGTGCTACATTCATTTCAGTATGTACATATTGAATGCTTCACCCCAAAACTGTGCACCTACATGCGGCTCTCTTAGGTGGATGTGTGGGATGAATATGATTGAAAGTGTGTTCCCTGCTCCTGTGCTGTTATTTTTTAGAGGGGTTCAGACATGGACATAACGAAGCTGTTATGCAATAAATAGAAAGGAATGAATAGCAATAATATGACATCCATTTTTACTGTGTACCAGGCTTAATGCCAAGCTCTTTACTACTTTTTCTCATTTAATTTTTATAGTGAGCCCTGAGAAACATTGCTACAGTCATACCTGGTTTTATTGTGTTTTTGCTCTTTCGTACTTCACAGATCTGGGGGTACCACCAGTAAAAAGATTATGACTAGCATTTTCTAACAATAAACTATTTTTCAGTTAAGGTATGTACTTGATGGTGTTTTGGACATAATGATATTGTACACTTAGACTACAGTATAGTGTAAACATAACTTTCATGTGGATTGGGAAACCACAACATTCCTGTGACGACTTTCTTGTGATAATTTATTGTGGTGTTCTGGAACTCAACTTTCATCATCAAGGAGGTGTGCCTGTATCATTATTCCCATGTTTCAGAGGAAAATCATGCTCAGAAAGGTTTACCCAAGAGCACATACCATGGGATCAGCAAAAGTGAACTGATTTTGAATCCAGATCTATCTGACTTCAATACACATGTTCAAAGCTGTAGTTTTCTGCTTTGAATCGGTGAGTCTCAATCTTGAATAGGCATCACCTATGATCTATTAATGTTCAGATTCTGCACATGAAACCCTGAGTGCTTATGATGTCTGAGGACCAACTTTGTTTTAAAAGATTTGTTTGCAGGGCCTCCCTGGTGGTGCAGTGGGTTGATAATTGCACTGTGAAGCATCTGCAGCACAGCAGCGCAAGTTTGCTCCCCGGCCAGGGAGGGGACCTACAGGGCACAGCAGACCTCTCCTACCTTGCCTGCTGCTCCCTTCAGTAGTGTATTTCAGTCAGTCTGCCTGTTCTACTCCGCACTCTGTCTCTGGTGAATCCTCTCACCTCCCATGACTCTGGTCTGTACTCCAGCTCTTATATGCGTAAATAAAATAAATCTATTTTAAAAAAAAGATTTTCTTATAAAGGAACTCAGCTGAAAACAAGAATTTGAGTGGGGATTTAAAGATGTCTTCCCGGGAGTGGAGACTGATCTCTTCTGAGTTTTCCATGCCATGTTTCCCAACCTTTGCTTATATAGTTGTCCCCATCTCTTATTTTCAACTTATAGATTTCTCCTGTCTTTTCCTCCCCATGTTGAAAACATGCTTGCTTTCTCTATCCTAACAAAGCTCCCTTTGCCCCAAGTCTGTTTTTTTAAAATTTTTAACATATATTTATTACATCATCCTTCATTTTTGTACAGTGTATTATTGCCCCGTGAAATTACCACCATCAGTTCACCCTCGCACCACCACCACAGTCCCTTGTGCTCTTCCCACCCCTGTCCTGATCCTTCTCCCTCTTCCTCCCCGACAGAATGTCTCTGATTTATACTTTTTAAACCACCCATTCACTCCCTAACATCTGCAGCTCTGGGGGAGTTGTCTTCTCCTCGCTAAGCCTTGATGACCTCTTGTGCTTTGACCTCCCTGAGCTTCACCTCCAAGCGCTGTTTTGTAAGAATCTTATCTTGTAAGGGTGCTGCAGTCCAACTTTGCATGGAAGGTCCACAGGCAGCTACGTTCTTGAGCTCTCCTTTTGCCTTTATTTTTTTCTAGGTCATTTTTGGGTCTCTTCACTTGCCCAACTCTCCTTTGTTAGGGCCCAGGTAAAGCTGCTTTTTTATATGGTGAATTATATAACCTATCCATTTCAAATAGAGTTCATTCATTTGGATTTTATGGCGTATTTATTCTTTTTAATGAGAACTTGTTCTATGTTAATGTTTGTATCCCATATCACCAAGCACCTACACTTTGTGAACTCTGTTTTGGTTAATAAGAAGCTTTTTGTTTCTTTCTGGATTTTCGGTATGTTCTTTTTTTTTTTTTTTTTAAAGATTTATTTATTTATGCATACAAGCACTGGGGTACAGGCCAGAGGTGTGGGTGAGAGGATTCACCACAGAGAGCGGAGAGCAGAACAGGCAGATCAATAGAAGTACACTGCTGAGGGGAGCAGTGGGCACAGCTGGAGAGGTCTGCCGTGCCATGTGGGTCCCCTCCCTGGCCGGCAGCAGGGATCGAACTCGTGGTGCAGTGACTGTGGTTTGCTTCATAGTGCGTTGCTTAACCCACTGCGCCACCAGGGAGGCCCCTCGGTATGTTCTGAATATGGAAAATAGACTAAATATAT
This sequence comes from Galemys pyrenaicus, assembly GCA_019455555.1. Lineage (NCBI taxonomy): Eukaryota > Metazoa > Chordata > Mammalia > Eulipotyphla > Talpidae > Galemys > Galemys pyrenaicus. Next base: position 9,045,548 of record JAGFMF010011673.1, on the reverse strand, counting down.
GTCAATGTTGAACAGAAAACTACATTGAAATTTTTAGACTTTAAAGATTTCTGATACTTTAGATATGTTAAACCTTGGGCTTGTCATACATTCTGAAAATACTGTACCTAATTTGACCCTATTTAACCAAAAACTTAAAATTACATTATTTTGCATGTGCACGTGTGTTGCATAATAACAAGAATAAAGAGGCCTCTGCAGACAAACCTAGCTACATAGGAAAACAATTGATTTTTAATATTTTAAAATATATTGAAGTAGATTATGAAAGGTAAAATAACCTCTAAAAGGTATTTAGTGTTGTTTTTGTATACAGAATTTTTAGAAAAACTTTTTAAAGTTCTTTTTCAGTTTATCATATGCTAGGATAGTCACAAAATGCAGCCATATTTGTTTATTTTGCAGTTGGTTTACTCATTGAACAGTTACTATTATGAAACCCAAAACAGATGTCATTTTTAAAAAAAAAAATTTGTTTATGCATATAAGCACTGGAGTACAGGCCAGAGGTGTGGGGGATGAGAGGATTCACCAGAGACAGAACAGGCAGATTGACTGAGATACACTGGTGAAGGGAACAATGGGCGATGCAGAAGAGGTCTGCTGTACCATGTGGGTCACCTCCCCAGGCGGCAGAGATTGAATTCATCCTGCAGTGCCTATGGTTTGCTTCATAGTGCATTGCTTAACCTACAGCGCCACCAGGGAGGCCCCAACAGATGTCATTTTAATGTCTGTTATTTGAAAGTCTTGCTTCAGGTACCTACAGAGCTAGTGACTATTGGTTTGAACCAGGTTAGAAAACAAAATTTGGGTGTGCCATTAAGAGATAGTCTTAATTTCTACCAGATGTTCATTTTCAGCCACATGCACATAATCATTTGGCTTTATTATTTCATACATTTTTGATTGATAGTGTTGAATATTTTAAGATTCTGGGATTAGATAAAAATTGTTGTGGTGCTTTAGACTAAGATGAGTATGTGTCATGCATTATACTCCGACATAGGGTTCTCCCATTTCAAATGCATTTATTTGAATTGTATTCTCTCTGGAGATTTCAGGGAACTTGCCTCTGGCTGGCAGTTCTTAAATATTTCCTAAGGAAGTTGCAGTAGAAAAGTAGTTGGGGAACAAACGGGAAGGAAGTAAGGCGAAAGCAATGATTGCAAACAAGGCTTGTGCTCCACCGACCCTCACTCAGTCCACCTCTCCAGGTGTTTTCTCTGCTCTCAATGGAGGAAGAAAACTACATTTGGAAACTGATGGTGTTTGACCGCAGGAGTATTTGGTACAATGGCAGAGTAAGCAGTAGCATCCCCTACTTTTAATTAATACCCAGCCATGTGACCTTGTGTATGTTCTTAACCTCTCTGAGTTCTATTCATCAGAATTAGCATTGGACTAGAGATTTCTGAGGTCCTTCTAATTGTTTGAATTCTGTAATGCAAAGATTTCAGTTTGACAATATTCTGGTCTTCTTGGAATGAAGACCCTGTATCTAGATGGTGGTACAAGGTCGAGGAGCAGGAACGTTAGAATTGGTCCTGAGCCCAAATACAAAGGTATTTTTAAATGCCTTCTCACTGTACTTGTTTGTGCTTGATGAGCAGCCTATTTCTTCCTTCTCTGTTAGTTTGATCACCGTGCTTTGTCTTCAGTCCTTATTTTTAAAATTTTTTCAATCACTTCAGATTAAGTCCTTCTGGTTCTCCTGTGCTCATCTATCTATGTATCTATCTATGTATCTATCTATCCATCTATCTATCTTTAAAGATTTATTTATTTATGCATACAAGAGTTGGGGTATAGGCCAGAGTTATGGGAGGTGAGAGGATTCACCAGACACAGAGTGGGGAGCATAACAGGTAGATCTACCGAAGTGCACTGATGAGGGAGCAGCAGGTAAGGCAGGAAATATCTGTGGTGCCATGTGGGTCCCTTCCCTGGCCGGAGATCTAATTCACGCTGCTGTGCTCAGATGCTTCACAATGTGGTGCTTAACTCACTGCGCCACCAGCAAAGCCTCTCCTGTGCTTGTTTAAATACTTAAATTTCTTTTTCTCCAACCTGATTTAGTCTAATCTTTTTGGGGGAGTATGCTTGTTCTGCTGACGTGAAGCCCCAGAGTGGTCACAGAAAATAGTAGGGGCACCTGAAATAGAAGTTTCCTGTTCATAACAGTGTGGCTGTTTTCAACATTTTCCCCCTTTAAATGTACTTCACTGCAGGCATTCTCTATTAACACTTATTTTCTGGGCACTTACTATATGCTGGGGACTGGTGTGGGTGCTGGAGAAAGAACATGAGAAACAAAATCCCTACCCCCATGGAGCTTATATTTTAATTGACTGGTACTTGAGCACCCTAGGGATTTTCTTTGTCTTCAACCCTATATCTGTCTTCAATGTACTGAAAAGGCAGAATGTCATGGTTCCTAACTCAAAGAAGGTACTTGCTTGCTTTACTACCTACCTACTGTTTGTACCTTCTATTTTCTGGAACACTCTCTTCTCCTATAATTTATACTGAGTTTATATATTAAAGTTCATAACTTAAAAAAATCAGTTCCATTTAGACAAGTGCAAGTTAGATCCCTACCTCTCTATTTTTTTCTGCCAATGTTCTCTCCACTGTCATAAATTACTATCTATAAAATGTTGATTCATTGCTGAGACAAATTGGCATCATTCAGCTAGACTGTTCCAGAAATAAATTATTGAATCAAGTTGATTTTTTTTTTTACTTTAAGACTTTGTCATTCTTGAAACTTTATTAAACTTAGCAAGAGTTAAAAAATAAAACTAGTTATACCTAATGATTTTGACGTGAGCATAGAAATAACTTAGTTGCGTCAGGTAAACATTTGTGTTTTGCTAACAGTGTGAGAGAAGTTGTCTTACAACAGAAATTTTGAAATCTGTAATCTATCCATGTGCTTTTTCTTATTTTTTCCCAAGTTATTGATTTGGTCACCTTTGCTACCAGTGAAGATGATTTTCTATCAAATAATACATTAGCGACCTTCCTGCTTATATATTAGTCCAATTTTTACATTTAATTTTTCACAAGATACAAACATTGTTGTAGGTTCATAGGACTGTAAACATTTCGATATTTGTCCTTTCCAACATAATTATTTCATTAAAAATACATTACAGGTTATTCAGTAGCTCCAAATAAAAATGATAATCAGATGACAAATGGATACTCTAAGATTTGAGGAGAGCAAATTACCTTTTTTTTTTAATACTTTAAGAGGATAGGTTTATTAGGAAAAGGAGAAAGGAGAAAAGAGACACCTGCATAGTCACAGGCAAGTAGGGAGGAGAGCTGTCTACTGCCTACCATGGTATTTTAATAGGGAAAATTTTCCTAGCTAATTTTTATGCATAGCATCTCTTTGGCTAATGTGAGAGTTGATGATGATTTCTATAATTAATGAGCTCAAATTAAAAACAAGAGTCTAACTTATGTCAGGATGAAGCCAAAATCATCCTTTCAGGGAAATAGTGTTTTCAGCTGCCCACTGTAAAATTTGATTTTAAAGAGGCCCATGAACAGACTTTGGAAGACTAGACCATATCCCAAAAGTTTCATGAAAATGTTCCTTTTTTTTTTTGCAAGTTCATTTAACAGAGAAAAAAATTCACTGCTTTCAGCATTTTTCTTGAGTCTGTGACTCCTAAAATGTTACGAACAAACTCATGAAGGACTAAAGTCACCTTTGTGTAGAAATGAGGATCTTAGAAGCATCTGGAGGTTTCTAAATAACCCCATATCAAGTGTACAGCAGAACCTCATACCTCTGTGATGGCCCCTGAAACAAGGTTAGGCAGCTTGGGTCATTGCTGCCTGGGTTGTTGCAATCTGGCAGGTCTGGGTCATTGCTGTCCAGTAGTACTTTTCATGTTGAAATGTTCTCTCATTGGTGTTCCATAAGGAAGCCGCAAGCTACGGGTAGGTGCTGAGCTTTTGAAAATGTAGATATTCAATGCAAATAAAGAACTTTTAACTTAATTTTTAACTAAACATGGGCAGTGTAATTCCAGTGTAAATCCAGAAAAAGTGAATTTGTGCTTTATGCATCATCTGTTGACATATTTGTGATGTGTAGATTGTAGAGGAAAAAATTAAAACTTTGTGATTTTCAAAAGAAAGTGAAACTTATATCAAAGGAAAAATAAATACACATATACACACAGTGCTTGTGATCCTAAACACATTAAATATTCACTTCCTGTTTTTAAATTATGTAAAGATACGTGCTTCCCTTTGGAAGCATGCGTCCCTTACGTAAAGATGTCTTCCCCTGGTGATGACAGAGTTAGTAGACAGTTCTTGTTTAATGATCATAGTGACTAGGAAGAGTGTGAATTCCTAACAGTCAAAAGGGTTTGTCATCTTACATCTTCCCAGCATGCATGTGACTGCTTCATTCCACATTTGTGTTTTGGCTTAAGGCCATAGGTCTTTGTGAGATATTCATTTAAGTGATTTCTTTTGTTTCTACTTTTTTTTATATACTTATAAATATGAACTAATGCTTCCTTTGCGAACCAGGGCTGTGATGTATATGATTGGGAAGTTTTTCTGTGGTGATGGCTTCTGTGCGATATATTGTCATTTACTCATTTATTGCAGTTATTTTTGAGTGCCTACTGTGGCTACTATCTAGTCTGCATATTTTCCCCCAGTTGTCTGGACTGTAAACCTGTGACTGTTTAGAATTCAGAGTTGGACTATTTGATGGGAAGAACAGATACTGCCCTGTGAACCTGCATGAATCACTAACCTCATGTAAAGAATGAGTTGTTGCTCCATGCCATCTCCAAAGTACTCTGTGCCCTCAATCTTCGTGTGTGTGTGTGTGTGTGTGTTTAATTCCCCCCCAGAAACTTCATTATCAAGCTGAACCCAAACAGAAAAAGATGGTAACTTGCGAATTGTAGAGAATTGCAGGACTGGAAGGTATATTTAGGGTCGAGAAGAAGTCAGCCTGGCCACAGTCTTAGTTATGGCCCTCACAACTCCCTGGAGCCACAGACTCACAGGTGTTTGGTGTGATGTCTTATAGAAGTCAACAAATCATCCCTCTGCACCCAGGGCTTGGACCACAATGGATGCTCCATTCCAAAGCTCCAGTGGCCTTCCCTGCTCCACCTTTTCATTGTTTTCTTCTCAGTCTGGAATGCCCTCCCTTCCCACCTACCCACTGAACTTTCCCACCTCATGGAACACACTGCCTTCAGTGGGAACCTCTCTGGGATTACATGGTCCGTTGCCTGCGGTGGGCTCCTGAGCAGGCTTCCAGATAGTGTGTGTGTCTCCACGGATGAGATAACACAAGGAGGTGAGGCAGTTCTATGCCCCGTTCCTTTTCATCTAAAATCAAGAGAATAGCATGATTTTTTCACTTTGCAAGTGTAACAAGACTTAATTATTTCTTAAAATGATGGTAGTGACCTGTTATTAAGAGAGGCAGAGATTATTCCCTGCTTCCCCTTCTTAACCGTTGCATGAAATGGGGATGAAGAAATGTTTTTAACTGGACTAAGTGACTATATATCTAAAACAATTTAGCTCGACTGTTGAGTTGAATGTTTTTTAAATAACCCACACAGTTGACTGAATTACCACCTGACCTTCTTTGTGACGTCACAGGGTGGGTGAATGTTCAGGGACTATATAGAGAGAGTTGCCTCCTCCGTCCTCCTCTTTCCTGCTACCCTTTCCCCTTTCACTCCTTCCCTCTTTCCTTTCACCTCTTTGATTCTCCTTCCTTCTCTTCCTCTTCCCTTTCCCCTTTTCCTTCCTCTTCTCTCTCTTCCTCGCCCCTTTTCTTTGCAACTTATTTACTTCCTGTATTGGGTTTTCTCCCTTTCTTTTGCTGCTTCTCCTTTTTCACTTTCAGCTGCTAAGACAAGCAACATAACCAGGAATATTGTGTAAGTTTTACTGATTTTAATGTGTGCTAATGATAATAAAAAAACATATAACATATTTACAGACAGAACTTTCCCTTTGTAATACTATAAATGATTTTTTTAAATTATTATATTCTGAAACATGGACTATGATTTTTAGACTTTTTGGAAAGAGACTCATTTCTTACTAAATTAATAATCTGTTCTAACCTTTTAAATAAATGTATATGTAACCTATATGAATAACAACTAACATATATCACCTTACATTTAAAAAATTTTAGTTTGCCACTAGTAATAAGGGAAAAGTGAGGTGAATACATGACATTCTAGTTTAAGTAAAGCAAAAATTAAAATCAAACCTTAGCTTCCGCTTCGGTGTCTGTGAACTCAAATTTAAAATTAGATACATGGTAATTATTTGGCAGTTCCTACTTTCTGAAAGAAACCATATCATATTGTATGTGTGTGTGCTGGCTTTAAAAATAGACATTGCCATGAAGACATGAACTTCATCATCTCATTCCTGGCTGATTCCTGGGAATTGGTGGGCTTTGTATGTGGTGCCTGAGTTTGTGATTCTTCTGAGGGGTGTTCAATACTAACTTTGGCTGCCTGCAGTTTATCTTTAGTCAAAGTTCTTTTGTTTTAAAAGCTAACTGCTGAAGAGTAAACACTCTTGACCCTCATCGTAAACATTTGTCACATGTCTGGTTAGTTTTAACTTTAACTTGCCAAAATAATTTTGGCAGAAAAGTCATAAAAGTTTGACAGCCAACAAATTACACAAAATCCAAACTTGACATTTCTCACTCTTCTCACAAAGGGACAGTGATCCATATTTCATTTTGAAAGAATTGCTTGGTTATTGAATTCTCCTTAAATGTATTTTAAGAAAATGAAGTACATGAGTCTCAGCTCTCTCTGCCCCTCTCAGGTACCATCTATCTGGGAATCTTTATTTTCTATCTCTTTTCTTTTCTAAATAAACTTTTCTTTTCAAGACAAAAAAAAGAAAATGAAGTAAATGAAAAAATTTAAACATAACGACTAGAAAAAAAAGTGTTGTTTTGTTGCATAGTGTCTTCTGTCAGCCCTCTGAGGAAGTCAATGATCATTAATTTTAAGAGTTTCTGGTTTAGATCTAGAACACCAAAGAACAAACATTCTTTATCTTTGGTTATCTTTTCATTGGAGGAGTTGATCATAGGTATTCTGGGCTGCTTATGGTCACGGCAAAGCTCCCTGAGTCTTGAGTTGTCACACTGAGCACAAATCTTGCCCCAACCCTCACGTTCACATTGAGAGAGGGTGGCAGCCACATTGGTGCACTGTATGAAGTAGTTGCTAAAGGGCCACCCACATCTGTGATCTGGAAGGGAAGGGGCAGCATGGGGTTTGGGGAAGAGACACTGAAAAGACCCCGGAATTCTCTGGGGTCTGGCTGGACCATTTATCTGGACAACTTACTTCATTTGGGTCTAAGGACGACATTTGGGTCTTGTCAGAGGTTGCCAGGGTCAGGCTGTGCTAGGCAGAGTGAGTTCCTCTGAACATGATTGTTAAGGAGGCTTGGGTCTGAACATACTTCAACTCTTGCTTTATGGAACCACTAATCCAGACAAAGTGTGCCAGAATCCCCAGAAGCCATGCCTCTTCTACACAGTAGGGTCTTATTTTATCACAGAACTGCAAATGGGCCATTGTAGTCAGAATAGACTCTCTATGCCTATTAGACATAAAGGAAAAACTTAAATATAACAACCCATAAAGTAACTCTCTCCCCGCCCTTCCCTAAGAATTATGTGTTGAGGTCTTACTTTATTTGAGCTGTGTGCAGCTATTGACTTCTTGGCTCATTACAGAACTTTCTCAGAAATCAAATTTACTAAACATTTTCCCATCTGGGAGTGGACTGGATTAGTCAGCCTCCCATGGCAACGCTCCTGAGCCCTTTGGAAAGATCTCATGTCTCTAGTTGTGCACCCACCATAGTATTACCATGTGGCTGGAGGTATTACAGGATGGTTTTATATGGCCCATGATGTTGACTATGTTTTAGGACTTAAAAACTTCTCAATATCTCAGTCCTTTTGTGGACCATTGAAGCAGATCGCTGTCATCTAAATCAGATATTCCTATTTGCTACCAAATGTGGTTCAGGTATATGTGTTAATTCATGCCCCCCATTCCCTCTTACTGTGCTCCATACCCCATCTGCCAACCTACCCACCCTCATCTCCCTCACCCCTGTTCCATGGAAAGCCACTCAGAAATGAATTTGGGAAATGTCTAATTCCTATTGAAATACAAAGTTACTGGCAACAAATACACTGTATGCCTTTGAAAACACACAGAAGTCTCATGTTATGGTCACCTATGAGGATCCCTCCAAGGAATCTCCAAAAATGTTTTACTTTCCATGCCTCATGGAGATTTTAGTTGAGTGGATAGAATTTCTTAATGTGAACTTTGCTTGTTCTCTAGTCGACATAGATTTATTTAAATAACTAGATAACAACTTGGAGAAATCATGCCCAGACAAACATACACATACAAACACATACCTGTAGAGGACCTTGACACATGAGAAGATATTCTAGAGCCAGCCAACACTCTAGACTCTGTGTGTCCCTGGCCCAGACAGAGGATTAACATTACTTGTCTGTACTCTGGCTGTGCCCTATACTCTGTCCTTTTAGGATCAAGCAAAATAATGACTAATGTGTTATTCAAAATTTAAAATAAAACCTATTGCTCTTAAGAGAAATGTATGACTATACATTTTATATAAAAGTGTCAATGCTATGCAACCTACCTTAATGTTAAAATAGCAAATTTTCTATGTGAGGTTTTATTTATCTGTGATCTGTCTTGTATATCAATTTATTTTGATTTGATTTGATTTTTGGAACAACTTGCACAGCTATGTCATACTTGCCTAAACTCCAATATTATAGAACAGGCTTACATGTTCTTGTCTTAAAAATGGAAATATAAATTTCCTCAAATAGTAAAGGTTGAAAAAACCACCCACCAATATGTGAAAATTGAGTTAATAAAAATTTAAAAACTAAATTTGCAGTCAAATGCTCTACCACTGAGCTATTCATAGGAACATGGATGGAACTGGAAGGGATTATGCTCAGCAAAATAAGTCAGAAGGCAAAAGAAAAATACCAGATGGTTCCTCCCCTAAGAGGAATATAAGAGAACCAAATAATGATCAAGGAAAGGAATAAGAACAATAATAATAATAATAACAATAAGGACACAAAAACCAAAAATGAAAAGACAAGGACAAACTGGGGACAATTGGTGGGGAGGGGAGAAGGGGAGGGTTGAGGGAAGGTGGGAGCACGAGGGACTGAGGTGATGGTGCACTGGTGAGATGGTGATGGGGAATACATGGGGATTACAATTAATGGCAAGTATATGTAAATTAAAGGGAAAAATTTTTAAAAATAAAGATAAAAAAACAAAAAAACTAAATTTGGTCTTTAGCTTAAACTTGTTGAAATGAATGTGAAGAATTCAGTCTGGAAATTTGCAATTTTTGAACTCTTATTTTGAAGTTGTGATATTTCAGGTGATAGGCATGTTTAAGCATATCTGGGCAGGATTTCAAAAATATAAACTTACATTTGATATTGGTGTGTCTGATATTTAGAACGCCTAACCTTTACCACCCCAACAATTAGTACTTAGCACATGTTCAATAAATAAATAGTTATGTGTGAAGAAATTAATGGAACACACACACACACACACACGAATGAGCTGAAAGCAGAAAGAGTTGAAAATCTGATGTCCTCTTCTGACGAGCTCCTTTTGAACATTTGCTTGTAACACTTCTGACTCATTCATGACTACTCCAGAAAGAAAGTAGTTTTGTGTTTTTGCTTCAGACAGTTCCATTTTCTTACTTTAGGTGATAAGAGAGGAATAACCAGCTTTAGCTTTTTTTCAAAATGAGTAAATGGCAGAAGTAACTGGCAGTAAAATTAAATCTGTCATTCATTTCAGTGCTATTTGGCTTTACTTTGTGTATTAATAGAGAAAATATACTAATAATACACCACTACACTTTAAGAAATAGCTGAAAAAAATTAGGGTAATTTTAAAAGGTGGCAAATGTCTATAAAATTGTGTGATTAAATCTAAAACAATGACATAAGATATCTGTGATGATAGTTTTCAATAATAGTAATTTAAATATTGTTATGTTCCTTATACCATTGCTATCATTTACTTGATTAGTTTGCTAACACAATCACTTATTTGATAGTTCAAACCTGATGTCTGACTGCAGGTTCTCTCTGTGACCCTTTCAGCCAGACTGTATGGGGTAAAATTCCAACACTTTCAGTTACTAATTATATTAGCACTGGAAGGTAACACCCGGTCTGTCTTAATTTCCTCATTTGGAATGTAGAAATGCTAGCAGTGCATGGCACATGGGCTGCTATGAGGATGAATGGGTTGATACACATGACGTAACACCTAACACAACACTTGTCACGTGACTGTGCTTGTTGAGTGGTTATGATTATTAATCCTCATTGGGGCAAAGATTATTTGTAGGTTTCGATTTTAATTTTAAGTGCTAATGTTTTTAAACTAGCTCTTCATTGTAATGCTTTTTGTAACTTTAGTGTTACGAATCAAAGTTTATATGATTGTGATTTCCTTGCAGTTCAGGGAAATGATTTAATATCCTTCCATTTAAAAATGTTTAAAAATGTATTATCTGAGTGGTAATAATAGCAAGTGACTACTGATGCCTGAGAAGTCATTTCAAAGCCTGTTTCCGGAGGTGGTGGAGCTCAGGCGTGTTGGTTCTGACCAGCATTCTGTAGCTGGTTCACTCTGACATGGGGTCTCATACATTACAAGAGGAAGGGAAAACTTTCCTGCTTATATGGAGTTGGGTGAGTTTTTGATTCATGTGAGGTTATTATCTGGACTTTCGTGCCCTTAGTTAAGTTTGTTTAAAAAAAATTCTTTTGGTTCAAATATCAAATTGTTGATGAGTATCTGGATATTTATTCCTCTAGAAGAGACTCTGGATTAATTGAAATGAAACATTTCAATTTGACTCATATCTTCATAAGTTTGAAATAGATCATGCTCAAGGTCATTATTCTCTGTAATTGAATGATCATTTGAATCACTTGATGAATCTGTTGAAAAATGCAGTTTGCTCAGCTCCACCACAAAACTATTTACTGGTAAGTAGAGGGTAGGAATTTCAATCCTCCCCAAGTGATTCTGATGCATAGCATGGTAGGCATGACTGGCACTGCCCCCACCCCTCCTCTACAGCATCTTGGTCCAGTGCCACCCAGCCATTCACCATGTGAAAAGACCCTGGCAATGGGGCTTCGTGAAGACTTAAAATCAGCTTTATACTCAGACATATGTGCTAGGAAAAGCACACTTACTATGGACCTAAGGATATTTTGGAAATTGCTTTTTCCTTTGCTAAGTTTTAAAAACTATGTAGCATCTCTTAGTTTTAAATATCATGTTTAAAATATAAGAGAACTCATAATGCTTTTGATTAGACTCAAAACTCCAGAACTGTTTCTTTAAAATAAAATTATTTGTGAGCGGCAGTGTACTTGGACAGAACACAAAGGGAAAGGGAGCTGCTCTCAAGTCCTGAGTTCTTATGAGTATGGAAGTCGTGTATCAGTTTGCAAGTAATTCAACTATAATTCAGCCTAGTTTAGAGAAAAGGTGACTTCCAGTTCCATCATGCACTCATATGCGATTGGGAGAATATGCAGTTATTCTGTTATCTGATGTCATTGCCAACACATGGAGAAACTATGAGTAAAAGGATAGCAGGAAACTATAAAGAGTTTTCCTGAGAATAACTCAAAGAAGAAGATAGATTTCTATTGGCAAGAACCTGAGTCAGTTGTTACTTCCCTTGCATTTCCAGATTCTGTGGACCTTTGCTCAGATGGCCTCCCTACCTTGCTGGCATGCACACACTGACTGAGGTCCAAGAAGAGTCTCTTCTTATATGGGGAAAAGGGCTGAGAATTGATATTTTCAAGAGTGTTAAGGAGATAAGTCTGGCCAACATCTGGGCTGTCCCCTGGGTCAGATAGAATATTTCCAGAGAAAAGGTTGCCAATGTGTTGCTGATAGATTCCCATCATTCCTCAACCCTGTCCCTCCCATTATGCTATTTGATATCTCCCTGAGTTTAATGTCCATAGATGATAGCTTCCTCCCCTTATTGCTGGCATGGCCCTTTTGCCTATTTTATCCATGTGTAACCTTGAACCTCCAGACTGTTCCAAGTGTGGGGTTCTAGGGAACCTATTGACTTCAGTCACCTTGAAATATTCACTTTGAGTTCTGAGTTCTGAGTAGTTAGGACCCCAAATTCTCCAAGTAGTTGCTTTGCTGCTGAGATATTCCCTCTCCTCATCTTCAAAATACTTTAGAAGTCATATCTCATAGTCACCAATTTTGTTTCTTGGGTACCCCTTGAATTCAAGGACTTCTCTCCCTTTGGCTTTGATTTGCTCCCTGATAGACTCCAGAATATCCCAGATACTATAAAATGTCATGTCATAGGGGCAAGATTGCCAGAGCTAAAAAGAGACTCTTATCACATCCTGTCCTTACTTAGGAGTAGTTGGGGAGGAGCAGTGAACTCTACTGACTGTTCAGAGTTCCCTATGTGAGATGAGCATAGCTGTGCCCCACCAATGTCCAGCCTTATGTCTAAAACATTTGAAGTATTTGAAAATAGGAACTTCTGAATGCTTTTAAAATAAATGTGGAGCAAAGTGCTGAACATAGTAAACAAGAGGTACACTAAGAATTGTTTTAGAGGGATTTAGGTGAGGTACTAGGAGACTTGGATTATAGAGAATTCTACCAGCTCAAATATTTGAGGAAAATGAAGACAGTGTTCTTCTCTGGGTGTTACTTATTGTTATCTAAATATGCTAAAAGAAAATCACATGTTATATATTATAAGGATAGGATAAAAGAGAGATCAGATGTGCATGGTATATATAACATAACTGATCAGGCTGTGTACAGAAGCAACTTGGAGATATTTATGAGCAAGCAGTGTTTTGGGTACTACTGAACCCACTTGGGCAGCTCAGCAGCTCATTGCTGAGTGCGCACATACATGATCGCAGTCTGACTGAGCATGTGCTGAGTTACAAGATTTGAGAAGAGGCCAAGGAAGTTCAGGAAGACTTCACAGATGTAAACGAGGGTGGTGGTGGAGAAGATTTTGTTAAGTGGGAAGATGGGGTTGGTGGGCAGTGGGGAAGGGCAGGTGATGGCAGAATGAATGTACATGGCCACTGGAGAGCCAGTCTTGAATGAGAAGATAAGTGATGAGATCCAACGGGAGCTTGGAGGTTTTGATGAGGTCGATGCTGATCGCCCTGTGAAGGATGGGGTAGAGGCAGTGGCACTGAGCTTAGGAGTTAGAGGCCACTGCTATGATGATGGCTAGAAGACAAAGGAAGTACAGAAGAGGTAAGGGGAGCATTGCCTGAGTTGAGTGATTGATTAGATATTGAGATTTACAAGATGGAAGACACACAGGTGGGACCCATCACTCATCCACCGGGAACCACAAGATATAAATGAAGAAAGGCTGAGTGTGCCCCAACTTTACAGAGATGAGCTAAGTCCTCCCCACTCCTCTTTGATGGAGGTCAGGTGGGGTCAGCAAGAAAGCAGATTGCACTGGTATCCTCAAGGTTAGAAGGTTTTGCTACAGTGATTATGCCAGCCCCTGCTTTGCTGCCCTGTGGCTCAGTCAAGCAGCTACTTCTTCCCAGACTGACATTCTGTGAGTGGTCTAGAGTGAAAACACCTGACAGGATGACACAGTGGGTAAATCGGAGGCAGCTGGAGGGGTGGGAGGTATAGCCTGATGCTTAAATGACCATCACTCCCAGAGCGATGCCTTGACTATTCATGCCTTTTATAACCTTCCTTAGAAATCTGAAGGAATATTGGGCAGGTGCTTTCCTTGCATTGCAGTTAATCACAGAACAAATTATTTGTTGCATATTAGAGACAGTCTAGCATCCTTCAAAGCTTGACAGAAGACAGGGAATTCCAGAGTGCACAGTTTCCTGTTTCACATCTCCTACTCCAGACTCCGGCTCCTTGAGTGGAACAGGAGAGGGACAAGAGAAGGGATGGCAAGACTTTGGTTTGATTTGACCTGGAACCTCTGATCACCTTTTGAAGCAGAGAGCAAGAATTTGACACTGTAGGGCCTTCCTGATGGTGCAGCAGGTTGAGCACCATGCTATGAAGCATCCGCCACAGTGGTGCAAGTTCAATCCCTGGCCAGGGAGAGGACCCACATGGCACAGCAGACCTCTCCTGCCTTGCCCACTGCTCCCCTCAGCGGTGCATTTCAGTCAATCTGCCTGTTCTGCTCCTGCTCTGTCTTTGTTGAATTCTTTCACCTTCCACACCTCTGGTCTATACCCCAGCTCCAGTATGCATAAATAAATTAATCTTAAAAAAAAAAAAGAATTTGACACTGTAAAAGCTACTGCTGTCTCCAAACAACAACCCATCAAAGATTTTAGAGGAAGCAAAGACCATATTTAGTAGAGAGACAAATATCAATGTATAAGTTTAACAGGAAATTTATAAGTTCTATATGTAAGAAAATATAAACCACTTCTGAAGAAAAAAAAAAGAACCTGAAAAAAAATGGAAAGATACTTCTTGTTTTGAAATAATCATCAGTCACCCTCCTAATTTAATTTTTTAAATTTAGCACATTCCCAGTAAAAGCCAACTATTAAAAAAATATTAAAAAATAGTAAAGTAGATTTTTAAAATTCACATTAATAATAAGCAAGAGATACCACTTAACAAATACATCATAAAACCTTGGTAACAGTGAGGCAGATTAAAAACCAGAAATGAGCTCAAATATGTATGAAAAAAATAAAAGAAATTTAAAAAAGTGTCATTTAAAATTAGCGTGGAAAATTGAACTGCTAAATTAATGTTTGGAAAACTGGGTGGCCACATAAATGAATGAATAAATTGTACCATACACTAGGATAAATTTCTAATAGATAAAATAGTTGAATAGTTAAATGTTTACAAAAAATGTTTACATGTCTTGATTTCTAGAAATCAACTATATAAAGGCATTTTTGAGGCAAGTGGAAAAAACTGAATGTAGATCAAATATTAGATAACAATGAATAACTATCACTAGTTTTACTCTATATGATAGTAGTAGTATGCTCATGCAAGCAAATGTTCACAATGTTTTTAAATGCATAGAGATGTATAGAGGGGTTAAAATGACTTGATATTATGAGTTTGCTTTAAAATAATTCTGTAGAAAGAAAGGACAGGAAAAGCAATTTCAGCAAAACCTTAATAATTATTGAGTCTAGTAGTGGACACATGGGGGTTCATTGAAGCACTGTCTCTACTTTTGTAGGGTTAATTCAAAAAATTGTGTCCCAGAAGAAGACACAGGAGACTTTTTTTTTTTTTTTTGCAGCTATAGATTTGGCAGATCTTTTCAACTGATTCACAACCCAAAAGTCATGAAGTGAAATGAAAGACTGATAGGCATCAACTATATTTTAAGAAATAATTTCCTATTGCTTTGGGAAAACACACACATACCCCAAACTAGAAACTAGAACTGTAATAGAACTGTGAACTAGAAAGCTGTTGACATCTCACATGTCAGAGAGATGGCTAATATATTAATATGTAAATTTCTAGAAAGCCTAACAAAATACAATACTAGAATAATTGATCAAGTATCTAAACCGACACCTCACCATAAGGGAAAAGCAAATTTAAATGGGTCTAAAGCATGTGATGGTCAACCTCTTTTATGGTAAAGAAATAAAAATATACTCTTACTGGGAAACCTCAGAAAGCAAAGATCTAGAAGCTGAACCTGCACTTGCACTGGTGAGACTGTGGGAAACTAGAAGCGTTGCCAAGGAGAATGGAAAAGGGTACCTTGTCTGTGTGGAACATTTTGACCCTTTCCATCAGAATTCCTTTAGATGTACTTACAGTCAAGGTCACACACTGTAGCTTTGTGTGAGACAGCAAGTGATGAGAAAGCCTGCTGCCCATTAAAGGGGACTGGCTAAGTCTCTGAAACTGAGAATGTGAGTGATGCAGCCACAGCCTGTGTGCTTAATGCAAAGATCTCCAAGGGACATCCCTGCTTGTGGTGCTCCTTGCACTATTTGCATGCGAAAGGGAAATAAACATTTGTTTATATTTGCATAAGGTGAAACTGTCTGAACAAACAAATTATTTGGTAGTTAGGAAACAGAAATCGTGTGAATCAAGAAATTAACAACATAAATTGGATTTGGTATATGGAGTCACTTTTGCAGATCAAGTTCTGCCTTTATGTATTACATCTATTAGCAGTATAATTTTATGTGAATTGAGTGAAAATCCAAAAATAACAATTAGGTCATTTCAAAACATACACCTCAGGTGCCCATTAAATGTGTTTTTCAATATATGTTTTGTTCAGAAATGTAGTTCGACTGGCCCTGGACAGGCACTTTGATTAAGTAAGATACCATGTCCAGAGGGCGAGGGCTGTTCATTCTTCTGTCATTTCATCACCTTCCTCCTGATGCAGACAGCTGTTCCATTAAATGTGAATACCAACTATGTTTCAAAACTACAGGTGAAGAAAATAGATGAACTGTCTGACCATAAATTATATCATGATTCCTGGGAGATTATTAGCCTGCAGCCAGAGCTATATTACCATGTTTGAAAATTCAAGCATTTGCTTGTTCAAGGTTTTTACATTTTTGTTTTAAAAACTGTACATTAGCACCTACTTTACACCATGCCCAACAGACCTCTTTCTTTGAAAGAACAGAGGTTGCTGTTATTATTATTTCAGGAAACAAAGTCACTAACTTCAACCCTCCCCCTTTTTTCTTCTCTATAAGAGTGTGAAAAATATTATTTGGCTTTTATTGTGTACCTGGTAAGAGGAAGAAAGAGAAGAGCAGGGTTTGTGGGGTCCCTTTGCAGAGGGCTCCCTTCACCTGGGACTAAATGTCCTTCATGACAACCAGTATAACCTGCTCTGCTTTGCTTTTACTGAACTCCCTAGGTGGGCCTTTGAGAATCCTTCATTATCATCTTAATGAGATGAAAAGATTTTATTCTTGGTATTTCTTCCCTCTTTTTAAAATTAGATTTGGTCATTTTTAAGGCTTCACATTTTGCATCTTTAAAGTTATATTGCAAAGTCACGAAAACTGCAGTTAAGTGATTCGCACGATTTATAGGGTTTAACTGAGAAGACATGCCCCCACAAGCATTTTTATTATGTTCATGAATGGAAACAGATGTATTTTTTTTTCTTCCAAAAATCATTCTGATGGTGCTCACTTAACATGCCCCAGGCTTTATGGAGCAGCCCAGTCCCTCTGGGCTTTGGGGAGGGGTGGGAAAGTCATATCCATGGCCACCATGAAACTTCCCACAGGGGGTCCTTGTCATTGCAGAATAACCAAAACTATGTTGGCATGGACAGCATTTCTTTTGAAGTTATTAGGATGGCTAACAGCTCCACAGATTGTTCAGAAGCAAAGAAGATTGAAATATAGTAATCCAGGGCCCTCTGTTTTGAAAGGACACTACCAAATCTGTCACATAGATCCAAACTAAGTTGAATTTACAGTGACCCTGACAGTGGACTAACTGGTAAAAATAAAAACAATGAGAAGGGTAAAGCCAACTGGGTAATGATCTGAGGGAGCATTAAATATACAGGTGACCAGTGAGAAGGAATGTTCCCTCTTTGGCTTTGGCTGGGAAAGAGCACACAGACAGGAGAATGGACAGAGAGAGAGCGGAAAGATCTGTAGATGCAACGGCAAGCCTGGGGAAAAGAGAGTGACCCAGTTTGTGAGTCCTCACAGGACAAGACCCAAAAGCAGATTTATATTGGAAGTGGGAAAAGGGAGAACTGAGAGAGAGAAGGAGAAGAAAATTTGTTGGCCAGCAGATAGGGTCAGCTGAGCAGAGACCAGGGCGCAAGCAGATGACACAAAAGAGAGAAACCTGCCCTGTGTTAGCCTTTTTAAGGTCAAGCTGGTGGCTTCGCTTGCACCTCATTCCCTGCATCCCTTGTTCAGGGAGTTAGGAGGGAGAGTCCAGAAAACTCCACTTGTTACCATCTACTTGGTGATGAGAGCTACTCACTGGCTCAGAGGTTGTTTCTCTCTTCCACTTGCATTTCTGGAAGGCAGCAATGATCAGATGCATGATCAGTGCTGACATGAGTGCCCTAAATCCTTAGAAGAACCTCTGACCCCGTCCCTGGGGAGGAATAATTGACCTGACAGTCAGATCGCTAGAAAACATCAGAGCTTGGGTTTAAACCCATCTGTCTGAAGAGCCAGCTCTTAATGTGGACAGCTCTTTGGATTAAGTGTCATCTGTGCTGTGTCATTAGTCACCTGCCCCTACATCTGAAAGGCATGGATTCAATCCTGGAATGAGCCTAGGGCAAGAGCTTCATTATTTAGTTATAGATCCTACTTTATGATTAAGTCCCTCCCAAAGTTGGGGCCAGAAGGGGCTGCATGTTGGGTGGAAAAGAAGCATAAATAATTTGCTGGCACAATCACATTTCACTTTTAGAAAAGTATATTGGCTTGCAGTTCTCCCTAGCATTTATTTAGAAGGATATTTTTCACAAGTAAAGAATAACACATTTTGATCCTGGTAATTACTTTTAGCTCCATCTCTGGGCTTTGGTAAGTCTGATGTGTGCACTGGTTTTAGAGTAAAATACTGGCCTGTAGCATTTTGGAAAACAAAGTGAACAAATAAAATGTAGGTGTGTTTTTATATACCTTTGCTCTGGGAACCTATTTATGCTGGTATTTATTTTTAATCTTTGTTCAAATGAAATTCATTTGAATTTTCAGTGATTTTTGTAAATCTCATCTAGCCCAAAGTACTATAATTAGGAGGGTGCCTCTGGGCCATGTATTGATGTATCTTATCTGTTGATGGTAGATTACATGTAAGGGCTGTCCTACCCTACCTCTGCTTCTTCCTTTCCAAATAGCAAACCGTACAGAATAGGACTCTAGTAAGAAATAACCTGGGTGACATATACTTGAACTTCTTTCACAATTACTGCAAATGAGTATTTGCCATGTGGATCACAGACCTTCTATCTCACAAGAAACCCAAATCTTATTTATGTGACCTTCTGGGAATTGATTTTATTATTTTTGTTTCCTGCTGGAGGACTACAAAAAAATTTTAAAACAAAGAAGAAAGACTGAAAAAAGAAGGGAGAAAAAAATAGTAGAAAGAAAAAGTCTTGTGATTCAGAACTTGGACATTTTCCAGGCAAGAGGACAAAACAGCTGTGACCCTGTGAGTTTGCCTGAGGGTCAGTCAGGCTTAGGAGTTCAGTATTGTTCTCAGACCCTTACAGTCAATCTGAGACCATCTCTAGTCTGCATCTCATAATTATCTTGCTCAGATAATTATTGCAGAGGGAAAATATTCCTGCTAGAGAAAACTTTTTGTTTCCTTTACCAAGTCAGTCTGATCGCATGTTTCTAAAGTTAAACAACATGACATATTGACTTGGGAGGATTCTCTCCTATCCCTTTATCAATAATAATAATAAAAAAAAACAACCGATGCACTGCTGGAGAGGCTACTTTGTGGTCAGAAAGATGCCCTGAGACAGCTGTAGATAGCATTGTTTTTATTCAACTTTGGCTGGACTGGTGTGTGTATTAGCTCATGTTCCAAATCTGTCACCAAAAGAATGTAAGGAGAATCTTGTTTCAATCTTTCTCTCTTGCTTCACCCTCTCCTCAGCCAGAGTCCAGCATCTACACAGCCACCATCGCCAAGACTTGAAGACAGCAGTTTTGAATAAACCCAAACAGGCTATTCACATGATACATAGAAGAAACCATGGCACTTATCCCACTAGCCCTGGCCACATGTTCCCAGGCCTTGTTCTCCACTCACTGCAAAGGGAGTGGAGAATCCCAAATTCCACAAAAGAGACCACTTTGACTGGGGCATTCACTTGCTGGCCTAGCAGCTGTAGAGCAACAGAAATACGTAAGGAGGTGTAAATGAGTCCCCCCACCACTAGACCAGCTTCCTCTCACCTTGGTGTGGTCATAACCTTCCCGAAACTTCTCAGCAAGGACAGGGATTCAATACAAGCTTTGAGATATGTGTATAAATTAAGAAAAGGATTTCTTGGGTGTCCAAGGAGTATCTTTAAAAAAGTCTATAGGATTTTTATATTGACTACAGCTTCATATATAGTGTTAAATATTTTTAATAAAATTGGACACACTAAAATATATTGCTAATTTGTGTCGTTTCATAATGTATCATTCTTTTCCTTGGAGGGTTTGGGCTGGAGGTAGATTGCTTAAGCACTGTGAATTCCTGTGTCTGATAAAGGAGGCAGGATCTAGGGAGTAGAAGGCATCTGGCATGTTTGATTTTGATAAGCAGCCCAGTTGGAGTTTAGTGAAGATAAACTGGTTTCTAAGGGTCTGGGTCTTATGGACAGGTGACCCAGGGTCTCATGCATGGGTTCTCCTGGCCTGGAAACTTCCTGGATAGCAGCTGGGGAGAAAGGAAATATTTTGGGAATTTGGGAAGAACAGCTATTCTTCTTATGAAGATTACAGAGTAGGTAAGCTTCCAGCATCAGCTGACTTCACTGTCAGGTCTGTCAGAGCCTGCACGGGCCTGTGGGAGTGTGAGCCTTGTTTGTACTTTTCAAATAGTGTGAAATGTTCATAAAGCATGGCATTCTGATACAGTTTCAGTATGAAATTACAGAATCTCTCCTTCACAAGTGCCCTCTAACTATACAAATATAAACGTGTACTATCAAAAATTCTAAGTATAGCACAGAGATTAGGGTCCCAATCTTGGATGTATGTTTAAGCCTGGATCATCATATTTGATAACTTTAAGTGACCTTGAATATCCACATTTCTGCTTTCACTTAACACTACAGTTTAACCAATCCATAAGTTAGAACTTTGGAGATTTTTATTCTTCTAATTTGAACACTGAAACAAAATTAAAAATTTCTACCACCCTTTCCTCGCCCTAAAAAATGAGGTAGAACATAAGTATAATCGAAAGAAATATTAAATGTTATTGAATTTTGTTTGGACTTGTAGTAGCCACACAGATTTTGCTTGAATATCAAATAGTTTGTTTTTTTTTTCCTAAGGGAGAACATTTTACCTAAGAAGGCTCACTGCATATTTTAGCAGTGGTAATTTATGTTAATTTAGATCACTGAGGTCTTACTAAGTGTCTTCTGCCCTTTCCTACTGAACTATCAGAGACCTTGTAACAATGGGCCCCCTGATATTTACACCTCCATCACTGAGACGTCACCATAAACTAGAAGATCTAGATGACAAGAACAGCACCTGAGCAGCTTAGATAGAGTTAAATAGAAAAACCGACATGCTTTCAGCTTCTGTGGGAGTTTATGCTCACAGGGTCTCTTATCTTGTGAAATAGTCAAGTGACTATTTTCTTATTTGAAGTTATGTAATAGGTTGAAAAGTGGAATGTGTGTGACACTGGAACACTTCAGAGCACTAGTGTTGTTTCCAAGGAGCCTGTTAACGTGCCATAAGCATCAGAACAGTGTGTGGTTCGAGGGTAAAGTGGCAGAGGGGTTAGTAAGGGCTGGCACTACTGTGCCCAGAGCAGACACTACCACTCACAACACTTGGGAGTCCCACTTGTAGGTAGGAACCCTTCCCAGCGTGTGGCTTCCTGCAGCCACAAGTGGTGGTCCAAGTTGGCAGGAGAGAGCTGGCTGCATATATGATGTACTAGCTGGCATCCTCCAAGAAGTCACAAAAGTAGGAACATTAGCTCTGGAACAGAAACAATCTGCCATAGAGCTTTGAAATTTATGAGTATTGTTTCATCACTTGGGAGATCCTAAATTAAATGTTCAACCTGCTGTAATACCTATATACAAAAGAATATATTTTTATGGTGCATTATTGCCTCAGTTTATATATAAAAATATACAGGCCTGTAATTTTTTATGAGACTGCTTCACTCTTAAAAATAACACTTGTCATTTATGATATGGACAATTAAAAGCAGCAAAAGTCATATTATTTATTTGATAATTATATCTTTGTTCAAGTTTTGTTTCTTACTAGGACAGAGTTTTCTCAGTGTATCCTCACTGATTTTCATAGTCTCGCCAGAACAGGATTGGCCTATAGGATACTCAATGCACAGTTGTTGAGTAAATGAATGAATTAATTTGCTAACATTTAAGACCTTAAATATTTTAGTTATTAAAACTGCTATCAATGAAAATGTCCCAACTTCCTTCCATATATATATATATATATATATATACCTTCAAACTTCTAACTTAAGAGCCATATTTGTAAAATTGACTTTGGAAAGTGCAACAATTCCTTTCTGCCACTAGGGGACAATACAGTTTATGAATCAAGGTTTTAATTCTTTTTAAAAGCAAGGTTAGTATTTGAGCTAATATTCTCAGATGTGTGTAACTGTGACTAAGGTCAAACAGTATTGCAGGAGGAGGTTTAAAACTTTATCAGTATTGTTTAAGCTTAACACAGTATAAGCTTGTGTCCAGGTTAAAAATGTAGTCATAAAAATAGCTGAATATATTTTAAAATAAAGTGTTATATAAATAGATAGAAAATGAAGGATTAGTCTTTAATCATTTTAAAATCACCCAAATAACATACATGACCTAGTAGCCAAAAAGGTGGAATGTACATTTTAAAGTGAACATACTTTCCTTTCCCAAACAGGAAATGATCTAATAAAAAATCCACCATTCTGCCTATGTAATTGGAACAGTTTTAATTTCAGGGGGGAAATGCCTTGGTTCTAGTTCTGCTAGATGGAATCCGACTAAATATATACCTTCAGAACTTTCAGTTGCTGGTTTAATATGATCAAGTCTATGAATAGTTCTCTTGTATTGGAAACCTGTTGGGCAAGCTAGCTTAAGATAGAATGCCAGTGGGAGGGTGGGTCCAGTAATACCTCTATTGCTATGTAGCAAAGCCCAGGGACTGGGGAGAGAAATCTTCTTTTACAACATAAAATATAATTAGAATCAACTTGAGATGAGCTCAATAGTCACGGCTGATTGTTGGCAAAACTAAGTCATCCCTCTTTACTGTCTTCACTGTGCAGTTCCTAGTGCCCTGAGGCTTGGCCTCATAGGAAATGCAAGGCAGGTCCAGGTCACCCAGCAAGGCCACACCTTTTCCTCAGCAGCAGTCTCCTCCTCCAGGAGATGGTAGCTGGGTAGACGGTAACTAAATTATCTTACCTCCTTTTCTTTGCCTGGCTTTCTCTCTTGTGGAAGTGCTAATTAGGAATTAAACAGCCCAAAAGTTGGCAGAAGAAGAAGAAAGGTGGGGATAACAATGTTTCGGTGCTTTCTAATGTGCCGTGACCTTAAATAATGGGAGATTAGCTGCTTGGGTGTAAAGTGCACACAAAAACTAACCAGTTCAGGAGTTGAATGTGGCCTGGGGCTTGTGAATATCCCTACTTGTTTTTTTTTTTTTTATTCAAATGGCATTTATAGAGCACTATTATATACATTTATAGTCACATGTATGATACTTATGATATATGATACTTATGATAATACAAATAACCCAGAGAAGTTTATAATCTCACAAGCAAAAACGGAATTATAGGGTCTTAGGTTAACTGCAGGGTCTCAGGATAAGCTGATATTAAATGTTCAATTTTTTTTATTTATAATTTTTTTAAATTTACATATATTTGACATCAGTTGTAATCCCCATGTATTCCCCATCACCGTAACACCAGTGCACCATCACCTCAGTCCCCTGTGCTCCCGTCTGCCCTCCACCCTTCCCCTCTTCTCTCCCCACCAAGTGTCCCAAATTTGTCCTTGTCTTTTCATTTTTGGAATACCCCTACTTGTTAGAGTAGTGGTAGTCATCGAGGCCACTCTGTACCCCTCCAGAGTCTGGCCATTCCTGTGGCCTCTGTGGTTCTTCTCCCAAAAACTGGAGTTGCAGTTGTACAAGGCGTGTGGGGGAAATCTGGGCATTAGTGTTGCTTTCCAAGGCTCTTTCCCACAGAGCTTTTAGAAAAAGCTTTTTGGTTTTTAAGTATCCCACATCTCTTGCTTTGTTTTTACCACAAATGTCTAGACAGGAATTTCTGATAAACCTTTATTACAGAATCTCCTAGGGAATGGATTTGTGAGAACTAAAAATTGATCTACTATTTATTCCCAACATTAACATCGAGCAGGCACTCATTTTACATGACCCTCGCTTGGAATACTCTAAACTAGTCCTCCGAGAAGCAAAGCTTCGCTGTTCAGTGTTAACTGTTGGCTGTAAGTAACTCTAAAGGGAAGAGATGTTAACATGGCAAAGGTCACGAAGGGAGGAGTGAACCGCGGGGCTGTTGAATTAGTTTTGCTTGCCATCATCACATATTTTGACAATGGATTCGAGTTCACATGACTCAGTGTTCACATGGTGAATACTGTCCTTGCGCTTTGCTAATTCACACCACCTGATGCTTACTCATGTCGCCCCCTTCCAGCAACGCCAAGTCACTGTTGAAACTTGAAATTCTGCGAGCTTTCAAAGCTCTGTTGGGACATAGCAAATTTTGGTGCACTGATGGGTGTAATGTGAGTAACAGAGACTAGGGCTAAAAACTAAAGGAAAGTTGTGCAATGGTGAATATGCTACAGTTATTCACCACAGATCTATTCTTTTCCTGATCTGTATAGACGTCCAAGAAGCCCGGGGCAGGGGAGAGTCTCTGAGCCCAGATCTTAATAGAATTAAAAATAATGGATGTTTGTATTCAAGCATGGTTTGTCCAACAGCTCACCCTCCTTGACTGAAAATACAGAAGATTTTTTTTAACTGACATATATAGTTTCTGGAATGCTAAGGATTGTTCTCATACCTGACCCATTAAGTCCTTAGTAAGTACGTGCCCCAGACATCCAATTTATTTGGAGAATCTCGGTTGCTATTTTTGAAGATGGGGCTTCTCAGCAAGCCAGGTTGCATGCTTAAATAAATTGCTCTAAAAATTGACCCTGAGTTTTCTGATTGAGTTGGGGAAGGGGCTGGAGGTGAGGCCCAGGCAAAGAAATTTCACCTGCACAGCCCAGGAAAATCCAGGCCCTCCCTGGAGTTAAGCATTCCATTAACCCTACAAGTCAGCCTGAGTCTAGAGTCTGGCTGATGCCACTGGAGAGTTTCTATTATTATGTAAATGGAACACAGCAGCCTTTTTAAAGATTTTGGCAAAGGGTAACCCTTTGTCTGCCAAAAGGTAGGCTCTTGCTTTGCATGTGCCCAGAATTTGCACAGTAAACAGTGGGTGACCTATAAACCAGCCAGTCAACTTGCACATTGCCTTATTAGGCAAGCTTAGAAGGCTGATGTCTGGAGATAGGTGGGCAGAGTCTGTTCCAGGCCCTCGACCCAAAAGAGTGGGTCCTTTGCCCTCTAATGAAAGAATTTTCCATAGAGCACTGGTTGTACTTGATCTAGGCAAGTACTAGACACTTAGGGATGAGGGGGCCATATGGGAAAGGAGAATATAATCTAGCTCTCAAAGGAATTAGGAAGAGAAGGCCATTAGACCAGGAGAACAGTAGCCTCTTATCTTCATCTGGCTACACCCAGGCACGTGAAGATAGTAACAATCCATTGCCCATGTGGGCTCTGAGCTTCTCCCTCCAGGAACTTGTGAGTCAGTCATTAGTCAGCATCTAATGCTTTTGATCTATCATGGCACCTCTTGGTCAGTGTAGTGGGCCAAACTATACTCAGTGGGCTCCGGTCCATGATTTAGTCCACCTGTCCCAACAGGACTGAGACAACCCATCCTACTGGCCAGAAAATTCTTTTACCTAGGCTTCCTCAAGCCCACGGCAGTGGGCTGTTGTTCCATAAAGCGCCAGAGTGCCCACTCCCTGCATACCTGGCCTAGTGCTGCTCAGTTAATTCTGGTGCCCTGTGAAGGCAGGAATCTGCACTCTCCTTGGAATACATACTTTATGACCTTATGGTATGGATGGAAAACAAGAGATGACTTCTTAAAGAATGGAATGGTCTATCTCCTTTTTCTGGGACATCACTATGTAACTTCACTATCTGGTTCTGCTTCAGGACTTATGCTATATGGAGTATGAACTCAATCAAGAAATGTTTAATGTATCCTTTTAATACAGAGTGTTTTGGGGGCTCTTAGAAATTGTAATAAAGTCTTCTAGTGGTGACATCATAGGTAGCGTAGGGAGGGTATGTCACCCACTACAGTCCTTGGAAGTGGAGGGCCTGGATTCCAGAGCTTTCACAAGTGGGCTGTAACCATGGAGAGGTCAGTTCCATTGCTCTATATAGTATGTAGAATTAGCTTGAACGAGCTCTGAAATTTCACCTAAGTTTCACTTCTATAATTACATTCATTACATTTTCTCCTCTGTTAGTGTGCAGACTGAGGGGTACCCCAGACCCCAACCTTCATGCTCTAAAGAGGTTCTGCCCTTCTCTGCATAACCACAAAGCATACTCTTTGTTTGAAAGAACTTGAATAGTATGTGCAGAGAAGAAAGGATAATAGTTTCCCAATAAAACACTCAAAGTTATCTATCTCCTCATGGGTAAATGCCTAGCTAAACAGGACTGACCCAAAGTGAGGTCACTGAGGCATAAAAGTTTGCCATAAGTTTAGGCACCTTCTGGCAGAGAACCAAAGGAAAGGACCAGATGGGGCCAGGCAAGCCTGGGATGAAAAGAACGGCTGCCATCTACAGCTTCCCCACAGGTCTCTCACCCACAGCTTTTCCAAGTGCCTCTACAAGTCTCTGCTCTATGTATCTGGTTCCACGACCCCTAAGTCCCTGGTCAAGTCCAAAGATAAGAAGCAAATGCACCCCTCTTCCTTACATGTCTTTGCTCTGTTCCATGTGTCTCTGTTAGTGTGTCTCCTCCAAGTCTTCTGAGTCTTTTCAGCTTCTCCCTCTGCTCAGCTCTATCCTTCATCAGGTGGGGCAGGGAACATGGAACCTCCCCTTTTTATGAAGATTATACTCCATGATGCCTCTTTGTTCTCATCAATAAGATATAATAAGATTTGGTGGTTAATAGCCACAGTGTGGCATCTAAGAGAACAGTCTGTATAGTTGAAACTTCTAGGTTAAATCTTTTTTTTTCTTAGTTTTCCCTAATACTTGAATCAACAGAGACTAGAACAGACACACTTTTTTTATGCTGAAATTCTTGTTCATACTTGCTCGAGTTCTTGATATAAAGAGGTTATGGCGAAACAATTAGCTGCATGTGAGACAAATAACAACTATAGGAGGAGCCCGAGTTAATTTTGTGGTTGGAGACCACACAAGAGCTTCAAGTTCACATATCTTGTCTGAGTGATTCATTTCTTTACCAAGAAGGAAGGAACTATGGGAGCTTGTTCTAACTGCCCCATCACCATGCTTAGGTTCACCTCTCCCTCGAAAGTCTCCAGAGTAACAAAGCTCATTGAACAGGGACTGCCCTGCCCATGCAGTCTCTCTACGCTTATGCATCCGAAGATTATACTCCATTCTACCAGAAGTAGAAATTCTACCAGAGTTGGGAGAGGTCATGTGAGGTGCTGCAGGCTATTCGACCTTGTTATCTTCTAACTGACTTTAGTCTGCTTGCTGCTGCTTGTTCAGGAAAAGGGCAAATTGCCTTTTCCCTCTTGTTAAAGAAATCTTTTCATTTTTCTCCCCCCCCACCCCCCCGCCTTTTAAATGTCTGTTTCCATCTCTGTTGACAGCATGGCTGATTGTCTTCCTGAACATGGGCTATGACTATGAGTTACTTGTTCTTAACACGTGAACCTTTGACTTGTACAAAAAGGGATTTGTTAGTATGGAGCTGAGCTCCATGAGAGCTCACCAACTCGATGTGAGCTCACCGCCAAGCTTGTTGGCTGGGGGGAAGTTATTGCTCATCAGATTTTAAAGAGAAAACACGAGTGCCCAGTACAAGGAGCAGAGAAGTTTATATAGTGGGTACTTTTCTTTATGACAAAGATGTCAGGAGATAGGATGGGATCTCTTGCTGGAACATACACTTTGGTCTTTGAATGTGAAACCATAAAAATCATTGTAAATTCCAAGGTGATTGCTTGAAATATTTATCTACTAGTTATCTTGTGTGACTTCTAGCGTGTGGGCAGTTTTGTTTTCCAATTTGATTTTAAAATATATGCATATAGCTTTAGTGATTATATATTTTTAGTTTTGAAGTTTTGAGGGAGTTTAAAAAAGTTTTGCCTTAGGAAAAACTACTTAATCACTAACTCACATGGATTGTACTCTTTTGTCAGTTCTAATCAATCATAGGTGATTGATTAGTCCTTAATTACTTCAATAGGTGATTAGCTTCAATGGAGGGATAATGAGTGTTTCATTCCAAATCAGTTTTGTGAGGTTCTGTTGCCTCCCTTCTTGCCTCTCAGTGGCCTGGTTGGTGCCTTCTCAGACTCCTGAAGGACATTCCCAGCCTCCCTCTAAACTCATACTTCCTTAAGCACCATTAAGCTGCTTTTCCTGGCATGTCACCTCTCTGTACCAGTCCCAACTGGACTTGCCAGCTACCTTCTCCAGGAAGCCTTCCAGCATCAAATTTATTCTTCCATTCCCATTTTCCTGCTTCTTCCTGCTTGTACTAGTTTTTTATTTATTTGTTTATTTTTAAACTTTGGAGCATGTCATAATCATCTGAGATAAGGAGACCTTCATCCTTAACCAGAAACCAATGACTCTGAGGGGGTTTGAGGTTTGATATAATTTGCCTGATAGCAGATGTTAAACACACACTGAAGTATAAACGTATCTTGAGTCATATAAACAAAAAGAGTGGATTATTACTTAGATTTCCTTTTCAAACCTTCCCATGCCAGCCATTGTGAGTATGGAATCTTCTTTCCTAGTGATTCTTGTGCATGGAAAAAGCTGTTGTGAACACATGGAAGCTCACTGACATCCCTCCCTCTCCCCACCCACAATCAAACAGCAAATGAACTGGTTTTGGGACTCTGGATTAGGTCTTGGCTACCAGTTAAAGTGGCCTGTGGCAAGAGAAAAATATCGGATGGCTTCACTACTAGGAGGAATATGAAAGAACAACAACAACAATAAAGAATAAGCTCAAGGAATTGGGCAATTATAACCAAAAGTAAACAACAACAACAACAAAAAATTAATAAGACCAAAAAGCCGGGATAAACCAAAGGGACCATGGGGGAGGGGAGGGAAAGGGGGTAGGGCAAAGACGGGGAAGATGCCAGAGGGTACACAAGGGACTGAGGTGATGGTGCACGGGTGAAATGGTGGTGGGTACCCCCTGGGGACTACAAATGATGTCAAATATAACTAATAATAAAAAAAAAAAAGTTAAAAAAAAATAAAGTGGCCTGTGGATTACAGATGTTAGGACATTACAGGTGTTAGGAACAACAGGTTGCTGAGCCTTTTTTGGATTTTCATACTGATTATTGTGTTGAGGTTCTCATTGTTGTGGTTCTTATTAAATTACCCTTCTGAGGACAAGGGAGCCCAGGAATTAATATTGTTCCCTTCTCTCCAGAAGTTAATTTACTCCAGGTTCTTTCATTCAGATCACTCAAGTATAGCTCTAGAACATCTATGATCTGTCAGGAATCAACGGTCATTTTACATATTCACCTCTCTATCATCTGGAATTTTAGAATCATAACAAGTTTTCATATCTGATGATTCATTATTTCTTAGCTTTCTATCCATGTGTGAACCACCAGATAGTGAGCAGTGAGTGACTGGAGTCAGCAGAAACCATCTTTGCCTGTGGGGATCTCCCTGGGTAATTGTCATCCTGTCACCCCCTTCCTCTCCACTCAGGTATCCTTTCAGTGAGGAAAGAGTATGGGTCCCTACAGCTTTAAAAATACAGTGTTCTTTAGCTAGTGATGTTCTAGGATATACAGTGGACACCTATGTGTGTATATATTCATCAGATCACATGAATTTGTGTGTGTTGGTGCTTTGAGCAGGTCAAAAAGGTTCTTGATGTCTGCAGGCCACATGTAGGTCAATGTCGCCCTGGGCCTCTGCCCCTGGGGGGTAGGGGGGGGAGCCTGTGCCCTGAATCTCCACACAAGTTTACATTTGTGTTAGTTTGTGTTCTACCTTCAGTGTACATTTTTGTCTTAAATATATATAACATAAAATTTACCATTTTAAGTTCATGGTTGTCTTTAAACACATTCACATTGTTGTGCATTCACTATTATCTTCTACCTCTGGCACTTTTTTATCTTTTCCAACTTAAACTCTGTGCCCATTAAACAGAACTCTACATTGGCTGATTTCAGTCCTGGCAACCACCTTTCTACTCCCTAACTGAATTTAACCACTCTGTACACATCGCGTGTGTGCGTGTGTGTGTGTGTGTGTGTTTGTTTGTGTCCTGTCATGTCTGTCCTTTATGTCTGGCTTATTTCATTGGCCCTAATGTCTTCAAGGTTCATCCATGCTGTTGGATGTCAGAATTTCACTCTCTTTAAGGTTGAATAATATTATGTTTTATGGAATGTTTCAGTGTACACTGTAATCATGGAACTGAGCTTTGTCTTTTCATTTCCTTGCTCAGAGAAATAGAGCCATCCTCACTTCTTCCAAGCTACCTGGGATATTTCCCCCAAGAATCACTAGTTATAGATGCAAAATCGTCGAGAAATTAAAATGATTAGAGATCATTTCACTGTAAGTGTTACTCATGTGAACATTTATTTTAAAGACATTAATAAGTAAAGAATTGCAATGAGTTTTTTCTTGTAATTCTTGAATATAGCAAGACTGGCATCGTTCTTTTAATACATCTGATAAATATGTTTGAGTTGCTGAAAGTAATTTTGCCTTTTCATTTCTATGTGCTTTGACTATTTTAAATTACCTTACAAAGTGATGCAAC
Source organism: Galemys pyrenaicus (assembly GCA_019455555.1). Classification (NCBI taxonomy): domain Eukaryota; kingdom Metazoa; phylum Chordata; class Mammalia; order Eulipotyphla; family Talpidae; genus Galemys; species Galemys pyrenaicus. Next base: position 9,014,509 of record JAGFMF010011673.1, on the reverse strand, counting down.
ACAAATTTTATTTTCAGACCTGTCCTGAATATTATCACTAAGCAAAATGCTCAAAGGACTTCCCAATGCACACAGGAAGAGAATTACATTAAAATAAGGTACCTGGAACATATGAATAACCAGTATGTGATAAAAGGGAAAGAAAAGGAATAAATGGGCTTCTCACTGGAAGAATTACCTCATACCCCAGATTGAGTCTACTCACATTAATAAAAATTCACGAAAGAAAATGGGAACACCATTTATGGCTCCTTCTAGCATATTAAATACTCCTTTACTAGACTATAGAGATAGATCCTTCATTTTGGAATTTCAGCCCAGCCATCTTTCTCACCATCTTTACAACCTTACAGTGGATTTCATTAATCACTCTAAGGTACTTCTTAATTTTAGAAATATATCTGTAACCCAAGAACTCATATCTGTATATGCAGATAGCTGTTAGTCATAATTTCATGCTTCCCTATACTGTCCATTTAAATTTCAGCTTATTTTTCTTTAGACCAGGAATGCATCTGTTGCTGTTCAGGGAGCACAGTGCAAGAGTGCAAGACCACAGCATGCAGGCCCCTGCAGGAGAGTGCTGTACATTTGCATCTCTTCTCCAGATGTAGGTCCATGCGTGGGGGAAGTAATGCATTCCTGCTTTCAGAGTGTTTCCACCTAGAGTTGCTAATTTAATTGTGGTCTCATTGTCATGTTTTTGTTTTTTAATTTTTAATTTTTATTTCAACTGGCCAGCCTTTGCTTTGCCTTTAGAATTACATTTTAAGTGATAAGTCTAAGCTTAAGGATTTATCCTAGATCACACTATCAGGTTTTTTATCTGCAAATGGGGGTAGTAAGGATCTCCTTACAGATGTTAAAGGATTAAATGAGTTTAAAGCCCAGAGCACTTAAAATGTGGTGGCCGATGGTGACAAGGCAGTAAGGGTCTCTGGTTTTATCCTAGTCTTACAGCATCGTGACAGGTGTGGTACAAAAAGACTAGTTATCAGTTGGGGCTACTCAACTATTTCTCTTTTCATTGGCTTTGTTTCTATTTTCTTCTCCACCATCATGATCCCCAAAGCACTCACATTGCAGGTATGGGAGTGTTGTCAGCCAAACAACACTGAGGGACGGGGGACTGGCTCTTAAGTGTAGCCTCTGAGTAACCCCAAACCACATCTATGGACTCCAGGTTCCTGGAGGGGTTTATTACCTTGATCCTTCATCATCTAATACTTACCTTTTGATCTTGGCAATACTTATCTTTTGACCTTCTTACCTGGATTCAGCAACATTGTACACAGTTGAACTTTGGAAAATAGAAAGGGAAAAACATGAACAGTTATCTTTTACTTGTGGGGTAATGTTTTTTTCAGTTTAAAATAATTGGGGGGGGGGTGTATGTGTGTACTCCTAGCAAACATGTATTGAAACTTTTTCCATATCTCTAATTGAATTTCAAACCTGGTTTTCTTTTATAATTTATTTGCCAATTTTTTATGTATGTGCTCATATAGAGGCTTTTTTCAGTTTTATGCTTTTATAAACAAAAGCATGACAGACATCCTAATACTCACTCATGGTAATTTCCTTGGTACATTACCAGAAGTAGAATTTGTTGATTCATTGTCTCATATACTCTTTAAAATTTGATAGTAACATCGTAACATTGTTATCTTATCCTTCTCCAATAAGGTGGGAGTCTTGGGAAGGGAAGGAAGAATAGCAGAGTAAGCAGTTGCTTGTGTTTTTTTTATGACACCCACTCCCATCAATTACTTGTATTAGGAGCTCAGATCTGCCTTAGTTACTCATGTCTGGAACATCTTAGAGGAACATCGATGAACAAAAACTTAGAGGAACATCTATGAACAAAATCTAGACCAAGAAATCATATAAATGTATAAAAAGCAACCACCAGCAGCTAACTGGACTTCCTTCCTGGGAACAGACTGGAGATTTTACTAGTTTTACCCACATGGGCTATAGGGTTGGAAGACCCTATGACCTTAATCCAAGACAAGTTTACAGCAATGACTCTTACCATGTGTGTCCAGATTGATGAGGAAAGTGGGAATTTTCCTGGGAAGAGTGAGAGGATGTGGATGTGGATTTTCCAGGATGGTGCTACCGAGCCCTAGGCTGTATGACCTTTTCAGCATCATCTATTATTTTGCTAAATGAAGACCAGTGGTTAGAAAGACCCCTTCAGCTTGAATTTTTCCAGAGGTGAAGGTTTTGGATTTACCAAAGCCAGAATAGTTTTCCCAGTAATTCACTTTGGGATGTTGGCATCTTAATGACTCATTCAGAGATCATTCTAGGTCCTCCAGAACATCCAGCCATGCATCCTGACTGTGGGTATGACAGCCACTTCCCTCTTCTGCTCACTCTCACACTCTTCCCTCCTGTCAAAGCATTTTTGCATGCCCATCTATAGGCAACTTAAGCATTTGCTTTACTTCTTTTTAATTTAGAGATAATTAAAATTTCAGAGCATCCAATAAAATATTTACTTCCATAAAGTATTGTTTTTAAATATTGAAGACTCCAGTGCTTTGAAAATGGAAAAGATTAGTGTTTTTAAATGTACAGTGTTAGAGATTTTTGTGTGATGAAGTCATGTTGTTGGAAAGGTAATGTAATAGTGTCACCATTTTATTTATTTTTTTTATTAATTTATTTATTTTTATTCATGTAAGAACTGGGGTACAGGCCTGAAGTGCGAGGATCCACGAGACAGAGTGGGGAGCAGACCAGGCAGACTGACTGAAATACACTGCTGAGGGTAGCAGCGAGCAAGGCAGGAGAGGTCTGACGCGCCATGTGGGTCATCTCTCTGGCCGGCGGCAGGGATCGGACTCATGCTGCAGTGGCTGCGTTTTGCTTCAGTGTGTGTTGCTTAACCCACTGCGCCACCAGGGGAGGGCCCAGTGTCACCATTTTAAATTAAGATGACTTTCCCATGAACATTAAGAAAATCAAAACTACAGCTTGGAATTTTCTCTGCGGATCAATAAGTTATATAATGATATAAAGAAATTCTTGCCTATTATGTAGCTTCTATGTGAATGAGTCAGCCTAAAATAATAATAATATAATTATTGTTTATAAATAGATAATACATAAAAAATTTCACTGATACTTTTTAAATGATGTGAAATACAGGTTTCTTCACAATCTTATTTGGTATCATGTGGATTAAGTAATGCTGAAATGGAAGAATAAATTGTATATTCATAGTTTAGTGAAGAATTTTGTGGTTTTTAAACAATTAATCCAAATATAAATGTTTGTTTTGTATCATAATTGACGGATGAGGTAAGTAATTCTCATAACAACCTATTTCCAACTTAAAGAGAATATCCGAATCTTTTTAATTCTGCATTGCAATTTCCTTTTAAGAAATTACACTAGACTTATATTTAATAATAATTAAAAGGAAATACTTAGGATAATTCAAGTATTCTATAAAAAGAGTAGTTTTCAGTAGTTTCATAAATGGTGATGAGCAAGTGATGTTATGTTTTATCAATGCTTAAGTTCTTTAGATAGGACTATTTATAAAAATAAATACTGTTTCATTTCATCTAATTATTCATTTCCAGACAGTTGCTTCTGCTATTTCCATTCTCCTGTCCTTCAACAGCTCTTTTCCATTTTTGGTCTTAGTTAACCATGACCTGATGATAAAGTTTCCAGTACAGTGATACACCGCACTTATGTTGCTCACTGTTGAGCTTTGTTAGAGTTGGAGTAATCAGCAATATAGAGAAATTGCCAGATTCTATTACTGCTCCTTGCAGTAATTCTGTTGAATTAATGTAGTTTTCCTGTTGACGTGATGATTTAGCATATAATTCTTCCTTTTTAAGTTAAATCTGTATGTAGTTCAGTAATTAAGTTGGTCTGGTTTGAAAGCAGGAAGTAAAATCAATGCAAATCATTTGAGTGATTTAAACTCTAGCCTTTAAAAAAAGGTTATTTTATTATTGCATATGGTCATTCAACAAACATTTACTACAAGCCTATTACATACCAGATACAGTGTTCAGCACTACACAAAGACAGACAAACTCAGGATCCTTGCCTCCTGGGGGTTGGAGGGAAGTGAATAATGATCTTGATTCTGCCTCCCTGGGAACCAGTGGCTCCATCACTAAACAGGTATCTACCCATGAGCAAGTTACTCTTTCTTCTCTAACTCTCGTTCCTTATGTTATAAATGAAATGATTTTCCTGGGTTCTCTTTAATACCCGTTTTAGTTGTAAAATTGTCAGACTCTAATTATAGTATATTTTTGTTAGGCTTGTGTTATCATAGCTTAAGCCCACCAGATAGATGTTGTAGTTAAAAATAAACAGCGGGACTCCAATTTTTCTGCATCTAAGCAACTTGGGAATCAGCACTCTGTCCCAACAGCAAATAAAAGCTGAACAGACTGAAAAAGTCAACATCTCTTCATGGGCCCATAAGAGAAGGGAGGACACAGGGTCAAACCAATGCCTCCAAGATTGGAGAGGCTCACAGGCAAATTCAGGGAATGGAGGCTTATGAGAACAGAACACAGATACACAAGCAATACAAGCAAAGGTAACTTTTACAGTAGATGTGCTGGAACAACAGGACATCCACATGTAAAAAAAAGTGAGTCTTTCACAAAAACTAGCTAAAAATGGATCACAAACCTAAATGTAGAACACAAAGAACTCTAAAACTTCTAGAAGAAAACATAGGTGACTTTTTAGATACCACACAAAAGGCGTGCTCCATAAAAGAAATAATTGATAAGTTAGACTTCATTAAAATTAAAAACTTGTGCTCTGTGAAAGATAAAAGAATTAGAAAAGCTACAGACTGAGAGAAAATATTTGCAAAACAACACATTTAATAAAGAATTCTTTAAGTTCAATAATAAACAACTGATTCAAAAAACAAGAACAAACACCTCATCAAAGGAGGTGTTAGCATATAGAAGATGTAAATATAGGGCAATATAAGCTGATGGAAAGATACTCCATAGCATGTATTCACAGGGAATTGAAAATTAAAGCAACAGTAAGATATCACTACACACCTATTAGAAAAGCAAAATCCAAAACACTGACACCACCAAATGCTGGTGAGGAGATGGAGCAACAGGAACTCTCATTCATTGCTTGTGGGAATGCAAAGTGTTACCATTACTTTAAAAACAACTTGGCAGTTTCTTAGAAAACTAAGCATATACTGACCATATGATCCATATGATGTAGCAATCATTCTCCTTGTCATTTACCCAAAGGGAGTTGAAAACTTATAGTAAATGGACATCTATAGCAACTTTATAATTGCCAAAACTTGGAAGCAACCAAGATGTCCTTCACTAGGTCATGTATCAGTAGACTGTGCTCCATCAGACAATGGAATATTATTCAGCACTAAACAAAATGAGCTATCAAACCAGTAAAGACATGGAAGATCCTTAAATGCTTATTATTAAGTGAAAGAAACCAATCTGAAAAGGTCATATGCTGTACTCTTCCAACTAGATGACATTTTGGAAAAGGCAAATAATAAAGACATAAAACAAAAAAAGATCAGTGGTTGCTAGGATTGAAAGTGAAATAAATTAGGCAGAGCACAGTGAATTCTTTTGGGCACTTGTGTCCTTGAGAATATAGTAGACACAAAACAAGAGACTGCAGGCAGGAACAGCTCATAATACTCTGTGTGATACTATATTGATGAACATGTCATTTTACCTTTGTCCAAAGTCTTTGGGTATATCGCGCCACTAGCAAGCTCTAAACTATGGCTGGTGACTAGCATGTGTCATGTAGGTTCCACCTTGGTAAAAATGTACCATTCTGGTGGGAGATGTTGATAATGGGGGAAGTTATGCATGTGTGGGAAATTTGAGAAATTTCTGTACCTTCCACTCAGTTTTGTGAAAACCTAAACCTACTCTAAAAACTAAAGTCTTCTTAAAAGATAATAACTTAAGCAGATGGCAATTGAATAGATAATGCTTAAGAGTTTCTGTCTCAAATTAAAATTTTTGAACCTCTAGTAATATCTGCCTTTTCTTTTCCCACAATTTCACTCATATGTTGTTCATAAGCCTTAACTGTTAACTATGAGGTTTTGGCTTCCTGTTAGGTAAAACATTTCATTTAATTTAGTCAAAGCCAGTCTTGGAGCAGCCTGGGAATTGTTGGGCACTTTCCTTCTTCCCCATGCTGGAGAGTTTCTGCATATTTTTCTTTTTGTTTGTTTATTTTTAGGGAAGAGGGGAGTTGCTTTTGACTTCCCCTTTGTTGGTAAGTTGTCCCCTTTGTTGGTGAGTTGGTTGCAGCGTTGTCTACTTAGCTGGAACATGAGCTGTGATTGGGCTGTTGCTTTGAAGTGGCAACATCACAAATGTCCTATAACAGGACTACAGACTGTTTCAGTATCCACAGTCCTGATTTCTGCTGCTAATCTGATTAGGGGTTTGAGCTGTTCCTGCCTGCAGTCTCTCGCTTTGTGTCTACTATATTCTCAAGGACACAAGCGCCTGATTGCTCTATTCCTGCACTATAAAAAGTCTCAACCCAATTCTGTATGGATAGACTGAAGGCTGCTGGTTAAGAACTAGCTGCAAAGTAAGCTCTGTTATTGAAATATATGTGCAACCATGTTAAGAAGCCCAGGGATTTCCAGCTATTTGGGAGCTCTCAAATTCTCTGAGAAACAAGGTAAGGCAAGAGAAATAGAAAATGTCCTTCTGTGTTTATATTTGGAGAATATCTGCATTTTCTAACTCTACTGTATTCACCTGTGTCCAGTTAGCTACACAGTTTTTGCAACCCTTTAAAATCTAACTGGAGTATAAATTAATTTATCTTGTGATTGCTGAAAAACATGAATCTCTTTTTCTGTTGTAAATTAAAGATATTGCTAAACCATCAATGCCTTTATGTAGGAAAAATTGCAAATTAAATTTCAGTGTCTAAAGTTCGGATCAAGTTCTGGATGTGCTGTATGTTAACTAAAATATTTTTCTAACCCAAACACTGTATTTACTAAATTACTTCCAGTAGGCTCTGGCGTTTGTCTTTTTATTAAATCTTCATGTGAGACAGTTTGTCTTTTTAGTGGCTGCCTTTTGAGTACAGAGGAAAATCCATGCTTTCAGTTTAACTACTGAAGTAGTATCACAGATTCACTTTACTGATTGAACAAAAGTGAAACACCGAGGTTATTTTGAGTATTGCATTTGAAATTCAGCAATTATATATAAAGTTATTTTCTATCATAAATGCTTTATTAGGAAGTGATTTGAACAATTTCAGCCTCAGATTAAAGAATTTACAAATTTTGTAGTTTTTGAATTCTCCGTTTTCAAATGTATAACAAAGAATTGTATAGTTAGGAGAAAAGCCTAGATACTTAATTAGCAATTAGACCTTTCATTTTATTTGTTCTCTACCTGGTCAGTATTTTAAAATTCTGGGATTCAGGATATATTCTAATAGATAATGTCACATCAGCACCTGGCATATTTTGTACCTTTTTTTCCTCAGGCTTCTACCCCCAAATACTAAATAGTAAAAGGCATTTCCTTAGGAGAAATTTCTGTAAGTGTTCTACTTGTGACTTTTTTGGTGGGCAAATGGTTACTCTGTCAAAATCTGGATAACAGATTACTTGCCATTAGACTGGTTATAAATTTTGTCTGTACCTGCTTTTGATTTTCCCATCTACTCAGTTGTGTCTTTGCTGTATGGAACTGTTGCCAGCTGTCTCTACATAATGTGTATCTTGGCTTCAAAAATAAAAAAAAAATCATGGTTAACTTGAAATGTTGTTAATTGTTTAGATTTAAATGAAGACAATACAAGCATAGCTAAAGTGTCCCCTGCTCTTCATCAGCTCCTTTCTGCCTCCCATTCCTACCTCAACTTTTAAAGGCATCTCCAATATATCCTGCAACGATGATTTTCAGTATCTCTGCTTACCTAAACTGTGACTGAAGTTGTTTGATTTTTCTCTCCTTTTTTTTTTTTTTTTCCTGAATGTGAAGCTATGTTATTTAGTATTTACGTGTGTTAAGTTGTTCTTGTAGTCATATGGACTTATGTGATACAATTGAACTGTCAAAAATGTTGTCACAAAATATGTTGGCTACTTTTCAGAAGAAAAACTTGCTTATATAAAACATATATGTGGAATTTGATTTTTAGGTTTAAGTTTTGCATTTATATCTCTTATCTGATTGATAGTTTCCTCTTAAATTTTATGTTCAAAGGGAGTGTTTGAAGAATTTTTTTTTGCCTTGAAGGTTTTTTTTTTTGATTTGTTGCATAGCTATTTCAACGTTACTTTATTTCTTTTCCCTTAGATTTCAACAGAAAAACCCTAAGCTTCGTTGGATTCCCACATCAAAGAAAAGTTCTAAGGTAAAGTGGACTTTGTTTAAGGAATCTTAAGTTTTAAAGATTTATAGTTTTAAAAATTATTCTCACATTTCTAATTCATGAATTTAAATGATTGACAATATGTTTCTCCCCAGGGTTTGTTTTATTAAAACATGTAAATTAAGTTGGCTTAAGAATACATTCAGTCAGTAAGAATTATTTTTTTAATTTACTGTTGTTCATTAGAACTACGTGTAGATTAGATCTTGGTGTCTCTGGTATTGTAAGATTTACAAAGGGCTATTATCTTTTCTTTCTTATACCTGCCTCCAAGCATGGGCTGTCCTTTTGCAATCTGTCCACCAAGTAGGAAGCTTTTGATTTTTTTTTTTAAAAAAGAGTGCAGCCTGTTCCTCCACACTTACTCCTACTTCTCTCCCTTCCTCCCTCTTCTCCTCCACACTGTCCTTTGGTGATCTTGATGCTTAGTCTCTTAACCTTTCTGCACTTCATTTCCCCTGCTGCAGGCTATCTTGGGTACTAATTTGATTTCCCTAATGTGCTAAATCTCTGATACATCATCAGCAACACAAGACAATGTGAAAACTAAAATTTGTGCCAAACAATATAGCTGTGTCTTGGATACCTTAGTAGATCGCTGTCCCTAACAGAGTTTGAGAATTTCAAGTGGAGACACTTGAAAATTATTGTCCCTTACACAAATGTATGTAGAGCTCACCCTACAATGATTATGCTGGAAGGACCCAACACCATTTTACCCTTCTTCATACTCAAATGTTCTCATTCTTATCATGTACTACATATGGTATAATATTGCTTCTTTATTAAAAAGGATTTGTGTTTTAATAACATTAGAATAAGCAGACATCTAACCATTGTCCTCATCAGGCTTAGCCTGACTCTGCATTTAAAAATGGCATAATTAATCTGATAATCACACTGGAGGAGTCAAGGTCTTATTTGACCCATGAAACCTTACTTTGATAGTGCTTGATACATCTCTGATAGCTCTCATTTTTGCATATTTGTAACAGGATCTAAGACCTATGCCTTAATTAATTTGTTCAAGTTACTATAACAAAATAGCCACAAACTGGGTATGTTATGAACAACAGACATTTTTCATAGTTCTGGATATCTAAGATTAGGGTGGCAGGTTGCAAACTGCCATGTCCCTGTATCCTTACCTGGTAGAATGGCCTAGGGACCACTCTGGATCACTTACATAAGGGCATTAATCTCTTTAAGTCTCATGACCTGATCTCCTTCCAAATGTCCTATCATGTACTCAATAGTATCATCTCCTTTGAGGATTAGGATTTCAACATAGGAATGGGGGGAGGGCACAAGCATTCTGATCGGAGTGGCTTAGTTCCTAATATGTACCTGGCAGGTTGATTTAGCTATTGATATAGTAGAGCTGTCTATGATGAAGAAAAAGGAAGGAAAAGGAGACACAGAAAGGCATTGTTTATTCAAGGATAGGAAAAGCATGAAATATGAAGGTCAGAAGTTTCACTGAAGAAAGACTCTCAGAGAGACAGCTCTCCTAAAATGTTTGTAATATTTCATGTTGTATCTATTAAAATGGTGGCCTCCTTACCATGGATAAAATTGACTGGATGTAGAAGAACCTACCTCCTTCCAAAAATCTAGTCAACCAGTCACCACAGGTGAAGATATGAAGCCATGGATTTCATCTCCCAATCTTGTAATTTCAACATCATGAGATGAGTGAATAGTTTATAGGGGAGCCTTTCACAATGTGGGTGCTGAGAAGTCATTTTAATAGTATACCCAGCATTTTAGAAAAGAAAGAAGGTAATAGCAGAATAACCTGCTCTCTATTTAATAAAATCTCCCCTTGTAGCTATTGCAAGTCATTTAAGTAGGTTAATGGGACGTATTAAAAAAAACATTGTCATGGAAACAGGAGGCATTTTCTTATTAGATTATTGAAGCAGAGTAAAGATGTAAAGGTAGGAAAAATTTAGTCTTGAAGAGTGAATGCTATTTCAGAGGAAATGAAGATAGCTAGGTAAAAGTACAAAAGGTGCTTCTTAATATTAAAAAGCTTTAGAATTACAATTTAAAAAGTAAGACTGGCATGTTTAACTTTGAATATATGTGGAAAGATAGTTTCATATAAAAATGCAGGCTCGTCAATGAGCTGTGGCAACTCACCAAGGCTTGTAGAGGGTATCTGGGCAGTGGTGATGAGGGCAAGCAGGATCCTACTTCTGGGGCTAGGTGCTTTGGAGTTGCCAATCCTGTGAGTTGGGAGTGGATCTTACCAGTTATGGGATTATGGGGACTCAGAAAAGTGAGGCTCTTTGGGGGTAATTTGCTTTCATCAGCCATTAACGATCAGGAGTTACTTATTCATGAATGACCCAGAATTCTCTAATAGTACATCTTGCCTGTATTTTCACTGCTGTAGTGCCCTAGGGTATAAGTAGTTCAGGGAAGACAGAGGACCTCTCTCTCCCAGAACCTGGTTTCAGTTTCATATTGATTTGAGGGTTTTTGCGTCCATCACAGCTTTTGAGACATTCTTGAATCATGGCCACAAACCCAACATATCTCCTTATTCTTTCTACCTGCTCATCTTCTTTCTCATAATTTAGCAGTCATTTAGTAGGACAAGGCAAGAGAGGCAGTAGAAGCAAAAGCAAGCCAGAGATGGACATGTGGAGTCCAGTAATAAAAGTTTGCCTTAAAGATAGAAGCTTTAAAAACAGAATATAAGTGCATGCAAATATATTAGTATTTTCATAAATATATGTGAGGTGAGCAAAGATGAGAGTTTTTTTTCCTCAGTTTTATATTATTTAAAATGAAGAAAGGGAAGAAAGAAAGCATTTAAATAATATTATTAAATATTTGCCTTTCTAATTATTCTCTTTTGTAATGCTATTTGCCCCTGACTGTCACATCAAAGGTGTGACTTTATGTATAAAGTATACATAAAATACTTCAGGGTGAATTGTATACATTTAAAATATTTTTAGTAGACATTCATTCAGCATATATTTATAATTTTAAAAATCGATAATTTCAATAAAGCACTTTCATATGTGCTACAGAAAAAGAGTGCCATGAAGGAAATATCAGGGCTGTATATTACAGATTTGGTGCCAGGGAGGAAAGACAGTCTCAGAGGATTCTTCCTTGAGAGAATGACCATTAAACTGAGGTCCAGATCACTAGCAGGATTCAGTCAGGATGGAAAAAGCGTGGCAAGGAGAGAATCCAGGTCGAGGTAACAGCATTTTCAGCAAGCCCTGGTAAACATGAGATTTCCCTAACATCCATTGGTTTTCCATTGGTTGCTCACCAGCCATGAGAAGGCTGTACCTTATATTGGTGTGACACTATTTGTAACTGTTTCAAGAAAGTGTGCACATTTGAAACAAGCAGGTGGCCAGTGATGATTTATGAACCCCACTATGTAAAATTCAGCAGTGTTTAAGAATTCCTTTGTCTTTATTAGTAGCTTCATTGAGCTTACTGATAAGCAGAAAAGGGGGAGGATAGAAACATATGGATGTATCTTTTTAAAAACGTAATATTTGTACACCAGTGTCAGCCTGAGAAGCTGAATATTTCAGGAATTACATCATTTCATTTTAATATAGAATCTTTTTCTGAAGTTTTTCAAAGAAAGTACAGAACTTTATCAAAATGTTTAAAAGGCAATTGAATCATCAATGAATAATCAACTAAAATAGCATTCCTTGGCAGAAATTTATTCTTTAAAGTGCATCTAAAGAAATGCTGAAAAAATTTGTCACTGCACTGTCATTCACTATTTAGAAGTTAGTGCTAACTCTGAGTTTCTGACCTAACTAGGTGTTCAGGCATCTTTACAACTGGGGTGTGGTATACAAAGACTTCTTAGTCTAAAGAGATTTTATTAAATAATACTAACATATGGCACTCATGTTTATGAAAATAAACCAGACCACATTCATAAGCATTAAATAAGATTTCTGATGAGCTTAGGAAGATGGGATTATTGCTGTGTTGCACTTAATTTTACATGTCGCACACATGTTTTCTGCACTTTCTTCCTCAGCCTGTGTGGAAATGTAACCTTGCAGAGCAAAGACACTTGTACGTGGGGAAGTTCAGCTTTATATTGAGCACATTCTTCAGGCCCATTGTTCACCTTGCTGGAGGTGATTCTGCCATTAGAGAATATTAGTTTCCTGTTTTCTTGGGTTTGCTTTCTTTTCTTCCAAGGCAGCAGCTCATTGTCCTACTAAACTCCAGGGAAGACCTTGGAAACGTGTCTACAGCACACTTGGGACAACTGTGCATAGTGTTAGAGTAGGAGCTAGTTCGTACCTTGTGTATTCTTCTTGCCAAATATGTGTCTTTGGGCAAATCATCTCACAGTTTCCTAATATGTAAACCAAGGAAGTTAATAGCTTCAGAGTGTGCTGGAACTGACACCCCCCCTGCCACCTCATCCTAGCAAGTATGCGCTTCTCTTCAACTTTGAGTTCAATGAGCCCCTGTGGGTACCTTGAAATTGACCATGCTCAGGGGTCAGGTAATACTACAAGACAGGTACTTTGTTGGGGAGAGGGGTGAGCAACAAAAGGGACCCAGTTGTTAAATGTCTGCCAGCACATCACATTCATACCTCATAGGATCTTGTGAAGATAATTAAGATAGTCACCTGGAATATGCTGAGTAGAGAAGAAAAGTACCTATAGGTGCTCTGTTTCTTTATTCTTTTCCCCTTTCATTGCCTCTTTTTTTTTCCCCCAAGACTAGGTTTTATGATTGTTTCAAACCTGTACACCAAGCTTTGATTTCTTGGTTGTTTGAAGGCATTTGTTACTTTATTAGGATGTTAGCACTGGAAGAAAGCATGTTGATCACCTGGACAACTTGCTGCTTTTCTGAGAGGAAGAAATTCAAGCACAGAAAGGTTGAATGATTGATCCCAGCTTAGACAAAGCAAAAATCAATGACAATAAAAAAAGTTATCATTCTGAACCAAGACCCAAGTTTAGGAATATTTCAGCACCCTATACCATGCCACCAGACTGTGCTGATATAATTACTCAATGACACAAAAGTTTCATAATAATATAAATATAAATAAATGAAAAGTTACCAATTAACTCTCTAAAAAACTTTTACTTGTAATCTATATGCACATGTCATTATAGCAATAGCATAAAGTTTATGTTTGCATTTTTTTCATTTATCAAATATCTGCTTGAAACATTTGTTAATTAAATCATTTTTAGTTTTCAGAAAGAGTTCTTGCTTGACAATAAAGAACAACTTGCTAACTACAGAAGAGAAGTTGATACTAAGCTCTTAATTATACTTCCTAAAGGTAAGAATTTTTCTAAACACTTAACCAGTATCCTGGGCATATAAGTATTGTAATAATCTGATTTTGTCAAGGAAAACTCTCTCACTAACCTCCAGGTTGCACTCTTCTTTGTGAGTATTTTCTATTTCAAACCAGAATTGACCTTAATGGAAGTACCTCTCTTGTGCTTTTCTATCCTCACTTTTTGCATGGTATTTCCTTTTCTTTTCTTTTTTTTTTATTATTAGTTATATTTGACATCATTTGTAGTCCCCAGGGGGTACCCACCACCATTTCACCCGTGCACCATCACCTCAGTCCCTTGTGCACCCTCTGGCATCTTCCCCGTGGTATTTCCTTTTCATTTTAGTTCTTAAGTTTTTTCTGGAGACTGACTGGGGGAACTGAGAGATGGATGGTAGAAGCAACCTGACCTCATTTCTCTCCTACCTTTCACCTTTCCAAGAGCAGTGAATGCTACTTATATCAACCCTCTCCCACTCTTCCACCCTCTTGACACTTCCTAATATTATGGCATTTATACTTATAGCCAGTAGCTCCCTGCTCGATGATACACACCAGGTACAGACTATACCTTAATTCTCTCTCCGTCCACAAGTAGGTTTCACATGTTCAATGACTTAGTGCTTTTATTGGTACAGATGCACATACAATAAAAATTTGTATCTGCTATATGCCAGCTACCCCTAGTGTGGTTGGGTATTTTCTGGCCTTTGCTCTCACTAACTATAACACCAGGACAAGGAATAATAATCATAGTACCAGCTCACAAAATGTCTTCAACCTGAATGAACTATATAGCCCTTACTTTGTTTTTTCATATTAAGTTTTTTGCATCGTTGTAGTTCCCATAATTCTTCCACCACTATATTACCCATGAGTCATCACCATATTCCCTTGTGTTCACCCCTCCCCTCTTTTTCTCCTCTGCCATATCTCCTTTGCTTTGTACCTCCATTCTGTGATCAGCTTGATAGTTTTGACTTTTCCTTGACCTTTTTTTTGGTTTCTCTATATCCCATATATAAGTGAGACCATCCAATATTTATCTTTTTCCTTCTGACTAGTTTGGCTGGCATAATCCCTTCCAGCTCCATCCATGTTGCCACAAATGGCATGAGTTTGTCTTTTTTGAAGACTGAGTAGTATGCCACTGTATAAATATACCACAACTTTTCAATCCATGTATTTGGGGGCATTGGGTTGTTTCCATCTCTTGGCTAGTGTAAATAGTACTGCAATAAGCATAGTAGTGCAGGTTTCCTTTTGAGTTAGTGTTTTTGCATTCTTTGGATAGCTTGCAAAAATGGAAACATCGTACGACCCACCATTCCCACTCTTGGGCAGACCTCCAAAGAATATGAAGCCTTCCATAAAAAACCCACATGTTCCACAATATCCGTAGCAGCATTAATCACAATAGCCTGCACATGGAAGCTGCCTAAATGTCCATTGATGGACAACTAGATCAAGAAGTTGTGGTTTATCCACACCATGGAGTCCTACGCAGCTGTAACAAAAGGTGAAATATAGCCATTCTTGACAAATGGAGAGAGTTTGAGAAAATTATGTGCAATAGGCAAGTCAGAATGATAAAAAAAATACTAGAAATTTACATAGCAGACAATTTGATAACATAAAACACTTTCAAAAACCAGTGGACATCAACAAACACTGTGAAGACCCTGAGGTTAAAAGGGAGACTGACGGGACGAGCAAGAGTATAGCGAGATGGTGGTGGGGAAAAAAAATTTCCCCTTGTCTCATTTCATAGATTTTGCTCTTTATGAATTTGGGCACATGTGTTTGGCAAGACCCATATATTACCAGCAATCTTTTCATTTTTCAGCTTAACAGACAAATGAATGTATTGTCAACTTTTGTTCAATATAATGTTAGAGACAGTAATTGAGTATACATTTTAATGTCTTAGAGTTCGTTTTTGTTTTTGTTTTGTTTTCAAATTTATGAAAGTTTCTGTTCATTTAGTAAGGGAATTCTTGCTTCTGGGAAATTGAATGTTTAAATAATCATTTTTTTTTCTAAAGGAACTTCTATTAACCATGGATCACAAGCACATAATCAAGAGATTACCTGTACAAAGATTATAGATTAGATAGAGCTAGGACTGAGAGGTTGTAGACTTGAAATGGTCTAAATTTGAATTTAGGCTTAAAAAGAATGTGGTAGTAGACCGCTGTGCCTGTCACTGGAGTAACCTTGGTGTGACTGTCTAGCAGGCAGGCTGTCTATTTGAAGCCTTTCTATGAAATCACTGGTTCTCCATCCAATAGTACCAGCCCAAGGGAGGCTTTGGAAATGTATGGGAACGTTTTTTGTGTCATAGCAACGGGGGTATTTGGCAACAAGTAGGAGAGGCAGGGCCACCCAGCATCCTGTTGTGCAGAGTGCACAACAAAACAATTTCCCACTCAAAGGCCATCAGCACCCCCAGGGTGAACTTGATCTATAACAGAAACAACATTCTGAGTCTGACCCTGATGAGTACTCCTTGTATGTCTGATCACTACCCTCAGACTTGTAATCACCAGCAGTGAGTGGCTGTCAGCTGACATATTCATAGTGAGCTGCCCAACTTGTTTTGTCAAGAAAGAGAGGTCACCAAGGATGGTGGGATAACTTGACTTGTCCAAGCTCTTTTCTCTCACTGCCCCAGGCTTCTTGGGGTTCAGTTTCTGTGATAAGCTGTCTTCTGACTGTCAGTCTGCTCCCTTCTCATGTTACCAGTCTTTGCAGAATGTTGACGCAAAGGGGTAATGGCAGTAAGAAATGTACAGTTTGTTGTAGGCAGAGTGTTTGTATAGTCTCCTAGTTGATAGTGCCTTTAAGAAGTTAGGAAATACAGCATGTAGAAAGCAACTTATTGCTTAGCTTTTCATTGTACTTTTGGAATTTTGTCCCCATATTTTAAAAGGACAGCTTTCTTAGAAAAAGGAGAAAGGGAAAAACAAAGATGCACCTGCATAGGTGGGCAGGTGAGCTGCCACTGCTGCTTTGCAAAGGGAAAAGAAATTTGTGAAAACAAACTCCTGCATAGTCACAGGCGAGCAGGAGAACTCAACTGCTGGAATTTTAAAAGATGTCTTTAGTTGCATAATTTATACATAAAATTTAAAAATGTAATGAAATGAACAGATTTTCAGTCTCAAGTTAGCACAAAAAGCATACCTTAAGTTTTCCCAGTGGACGTAATATATTGTTCCATGTTTATCACATTCATATTTTTATATTCACTCTGTTTTAGTCTATCTGGATTACTATAACAAAATACCACAGATTGGGAGAACTATAAGCAGCAAAAATGGATTGCTCATAGAGACTGCGCCAGCATCGTCAGGTCCTGGTGAGGGCCCTCTTTGGAGCTGTGGATGGCCAAATTCCCCTCATACCCTCACATGGGGGAAGAAGGCCAAGGAGCTCTTTTTTATAAGGTCACTCACTAAGCTCAACTATAAGGGAAAAGACTAATCACTTCCCAAAACTTCCACCTCCTAGTACTATCACTTTGAGGGCTAGGACTTCAATATAAGAATTTTAGGAAGATGGTACATTCAGACCATAGCAAACCTAGTTGAAATAATTTTGGAGGAAAAAAGACAAAATACCATTATACTCAGCACCCTATTAATACACTATTTCTCAGTTAAGGGTTTGAGGCACTAGTCTAAGACAGACCTTTCAAGAGTAAGTTGGAATGTGGTTTCAATAGCTTCTTCAACAGTCCTATAAAAATCATAGCTCCTTTCTTGTGTATGGTGTCTAAATAATTAAATTGATACTCTGGTTTTTATTATTCTTGAAAATAATTTCAAAATACACAACCTCCCATTAAAGTTTTATCACCATAATCTCACTAAAGCTTATTTGTTAAGCTATTATTAGCCAAACTTCTTCAAAAGGCAGAACAGGATGCACCTTTATTATTGTGGCCTTGACTTCTAAATAGGAACTTGGTTAACACAGCAGAGCAAACATGCCTCTGCCTCCAGCTGCTCTGATTCCTAGGAAGGCCAACTGGGGGACTTTTTTGAAACCAACTTGTTAACAAAAGTCAATCGTAAGGT
Source organism: Galemys pyrenaicus (assembly GCA_019455555.1). NCBI lineage: Eukaryota > Metazoa > Chordata > Mammalia > Eulipotyphla > Talpidae > Galemys > Galemys pyrenaicus. The sequence continues at coordinate 8,996,671 of JAGFMF010011673.1, read as the reverse complement.
AGCTATCATTTTAAAATAAAACATGACTCCTATCTTTGAACATAATCAAAAGACAATATAAAAGTGTGTGTGTGTGTGCTTTTGACTTATTACTAAATGTTTCCACTTTGAAAAAATAGTAATGGATGTTGAAACAGTTGAAAATTGAATTCCATGTATTCATACCCTCTCCTTTGGGCTGGGACTATCATCAGCTCCCCTCCCTCTCCCACCCCTTCCGGGGTCCTCAATAGGAAGCACTCAAATGAACCCTTATGAATTCATTTACGGAGGAGGAGGTAAGAAGAGAGAACTTTTATTCTCTACTATATTTTTCCATTTTTCCCAACAACAGTTGTTTGGCATCTTCATAATATTCTTCTGGTCAGCAAAACATTTGTCTGATCATCCAGCACTGCCAGACAAGTTAAGGTTATTACTCTATCCATCATCCACTTAAATTATTGCAAGGAGACTATTGTTAGCATTTCCTCCCAGGAAAGGGCTGTAAAGGAAGATTTAGGAACTGTGTTAATCTAAATTGTGTTTAACCAAGATATGTTACTTTATGTCCACTTGGAAACAAACAGGTACTTGCTCATACTTACAGGTTAAATGACAGCATGAAATAGACAGGGTGGTGTGAGTGTGATTTTGTGACTTGCTGATGGGCATGTGGGGTTCATAGGGACTGGTCTTTACTTTTGTAAATGTTTGTACTTTTCCAGAGTGAAAAGCTTAAAATACTTTGAAAAACCTAATAAAATTTAAAAATAAATGAGATAGACCTCTTCTGACTTCTGTGGATGAAATAAAACTCACTCCTATCACTCTGTCTCTTTACCTTCATGGTTTTACTTCTTCGCTTGACCTGTGATGTATGAGTGGGGGTGGGGTGGGAGATGGAGTTATATACTTACTCTTTTAGTATCTGCCTCCCCTACTGGAAGACAATCTCTAGGGAAGCCTGAACTCTGTCAGTTTTTTGTGTCATTGTGTGGGATCCAAGAAGAGAAATATGAGTTCAGTAGATCTGAATGGATGGGTGGGTGGGTGGATGGATGGATGGATAAATTTTGCATGAGTGAATTAAATAAATGCTGATTACTAAATAGTGGACTATTTTTATATTTTTTATTTGCTTTAGTTGCAGAATTAAGAAAAATCTTTGAACCAAAGAAAAAAGAATTTTTAGAAATGAAAAGGTAAGATATTTGTTATAAGTAAGAAGTAGAAGAGCTTGGCAAAGCAATATTCAGTTTTCTCTTAGGATTGATTCCCATTGCTCACTATGCCTTTTTTGGTATCATGCACAGAAAAGAAAGAATTGCCAGGCGCTTGGAAGGAATTGAAAGCGATGCCCAGCCTATCCTCTTGCAGAGCTGCACAGGCTTAGTCACTCATCGCCTGCTGGAAGAAGACACTCCCAGATACATGCGAGCCACGGACCCGGCCAGTCCTCACACTGGTGAGCATGGGGGTCCACCTGCCCTTATTGGGCAGGCAGCTGGAGGCGCTCCGTGTACCCTTTGTCTCCTGGTATTAGAAAACAGTATATTCCACAAAAGTGAATTATGTAGGTAAAATTATTAATAAATACGTGTATTTGTTAAAAACCTCAGCGCATGTGTCAGTTCTGCCTTCCTTTTTCCAGGGTGTTCCTCTGGCATCAAGGCAGTAAGAGATGAGTCCCTTGGCACACTGTTGGGTAATTCAGAACAATTCATTTTTCCCATTAGCCTGGGACCCTCAAGGGTGGCAGGAATTGTGACTTCCTCTTCAACAGATTCTCAGTAGAGGTTTGTTTGGAAAGGACTAAATAAGACACATTAAAAACCAGCTCAACCAAGTAAATTTATTTATTTATTACTACATGGACCTTCCACAAATGCTTTTATCCAAGAGGGAATATGCAGAAATGTTTGCATATTAACAATTCATTATTATAGTTTAATGATTATGATGATTTGAGCTTTTGCCTTCCTGTGTTTTCTGTTAGACATACTCTACACCAAGCATGAATTGGAAAAAGTCACTTCTATAAAAAGGAAAAACAACCCTGGTGAATATTGATATGGGTCTTTATTGTTATGGTTACTATCAGATCCTGTGAAACCACAATCCTTCACTTGTCAAATTACAGAAGTTCGATATCTGTTATCTTTCCTAGAGGACTCTGAACTAGTCCTCTGACCTCACACATGAAATATTAAACTCAAAAGCAAAGAAAATAAATAAGAGGAAATAAGCACTGAGTAGCAAGAATGAGGAGCTCTGGGAGTGAGGGACTGAGCTTTCATTGAGGGTGGGGTTTGTTTGGCTTGTGGAACCTGTAGAACACTCACACTTTGTATATTTCACTGCAGATCTTCAGCACCCCAGGTAAGTCACTGGTCACCGGCCATGTGAGAAACTGGTCCTTCCCAGTGTGGGCACTTCAGTGTGCATTGAGTGTAGGACAGAGAAGAGTAAATGTATCTTTACTCAAAATCTGTGTAAAATCCATGTGATCTTCTTGTAGGCCGATCAAATGAAGAGGAAGACACTTCTGATTCCTCTTTAGAGAAGCAGACTCAATCCAAGCACTGCACAGAAACTTCAGGCATCCATGGTGACTCATCCTGTGGTTCAGCTACCATGGACACCCAGGGGCTTGAGTCCAAGGCTGAAAGGATTGCAAGGTACAAAGCAGAGAGGAGACGGCAGCTGGCAGAAAAATATGGGCTAACTCTGGATTCTGAAGTCGACTCTGAATCTCCAGCTCGATATGCCAAGTCCAGGAAGGATCCCGATGCAGTAGAGAAAAGGGGAGGTAAAAGTGACAGATGGGAAGAGTCAAGCAAAGATTCGAGTTCTCCATACTCTAGGACTGAGATCATGGGGTTCAGGACCTATGTGGCTGAATCCAAGGACTATGGCCTCCACGGGAGTGATAGTGTTTCCCAAACTGAGGTTCTGCTCAATGTGGAGAACCAAAGACGAGATCAAGAGCGGAGTGCCACCGAGCAAGTCCAGGACCCACCCCCGAAGGTGGAGAGCTCCTCTTCCTTCCCATTCTCCACAGGAGACTCCTCCTTCAGTGACATGCCAAGGTCCCCAAAGCAAATGCCTACTGTGCCCCTCTCCTCTCCTCGACAGTCGGCACCCCCAAGCCTCTCCGCTGGTGACCCACCATTCCCCACTACAGTGCGATCCAGGTAAGTGTTCAGCCTGGGCTGGCTGGTTAATGCAGCAAAGGGCCCATCTCCTCTCTGCTGTCCGGGTGCTAGAGTATGGGTGTTCTAGACGTTCAGTGCCCGTCTTGGCTCACTGGAGAAATAATATAGGATATGATTTTTAAGTTTCCACAATATCAAAACAGTTTCTACCAAAACAGGAAACCTTGTATTCTTTTCCTCAAGTTTTTTCTCTGTCTCTCTGTCTCTGTCTCTCTCTCTCCTCTGTCTCTCTCTCTGTTTTTAAAAATAATCAGCTGAACAGGTGTCATGGGAGACTTTTATGGAAGTCTCACTGCAAGACCTTCCTTGCATTGTGTTTCTCACCTCCTTTAACATTTGCCTTTTGCTTTCTTGGTTTTTCTGAAATCACACCCTAGACTCATTGGTTGCTTTTCTGAATGGAGCTCACTTCTTCAAGCCCTACAGCTGCTGATTTCCTCAGAAACAGCTGTGACTCACCTAATTTCTTTTTAGTGATCTACAAAACCCTTGATAATTTTTTTTTTTTGGACATTGCCAAGATTTTCAGTACTCTTCTCTCACTTAGCAAATTATATCATTAGTGGCCAGAAAATGATGCTGTGCATCATGCAAAACTGATGCTGGAGCTGATGCAGAAGTGATGACTTGATGCAGGGAAGCTGTGACTGGTAATGATAGCTTGGGCAGAGCTCCTGTGACACAGACCTGGGAGATTGGCTCAGAAGTCTAGATCAAAGCACCCTCAAAATGAGCCTTTTCTCTAAAACTGTGTCATGAAACTACAGCCAACTCACAAGGAAAAGGTTTATACTGTGCTTTTGTAGTTATTTCTGATTGCATTCTTCATCTCCTAATGACAGGGTTGAGTCCTAAAAATGTCTCTGCCGCTTCAACCTCTCACGATTTGAATTAATTGTTGACACTGATAGAAATATCTGCGAGGAGTGCTGCTAGCTCTGCTTGACTTTCAGCATTCCTGTCTCAGCTGCTGTCTCCATGTCAGGCCTGCTCGCTAGCACATGCTCCCAGTCAGGGCAGAATGTTGTCAGAAACAAAGATCTCTGAGAATCCACACTCTAAATGCAGATACCTCTAGGTACCCCGCACAGATTCATTCTAGTATTTGAATAGAATTGTTCTAACCTTTCAGTCCCTGAAATCGCAATCATCTGCCCTCCCTACTAGCTTTTGTCTCTTAGTTTATGGTCAAGTCATCCCCACCCACCCCATCCCACCTTTTTTTTTTTTTTCCATTCTATTCTTACTATCAAGTATCAGTTTCTGTCCATTGAATTTAATATAATAATAATACTTGCTATTATAAAAATGCAAGTGCATGCCAGACTGTAAATGCAGTGCTGCCTCTGTGCATTCCCTTGCCCATTCATATTTCTATGCAATATGCAAAACAATCATTAACAGTTTTTCCAAATTAGCAACTTTAAACAAACGAACAGTTAATTTTAATGAGATGCCAAAGTCCTTGGTCTTCATAATACTGTCTTATGATTAGCAACTGTTGTTTGATTAGAATTGGACACCCACAGGGTAAAACTGATTTTACTATGATGGATTTCATTTTACTGTGGTAGCAGGAAGCACTTGCAGTCGTTTGGTACTTAGGTGTTAGTTATAAGGAGTTCAAACACATTGTTATAGTTATTCAGGAATATATTCAGGAATACAAGCCAAGGGCAATTCCTGTTCTCTATCACAAGGGTAAGCACTTATTTCCTGGCACTATTATTCTCTGCCAGCCAGTTGCCATATCATAAAAATGTTCTGTTACATCCAAGATCATCTTCTCATGGTGCATTCATCCTTAGCAGCCCTATTAGCCATTCCCAGCAGAGAATTTTCTCTTTCCAAGACCCCACAAACTAGATTCTCTGTGTTAAATAATTTTTGAACTCTTAGGACCAGAAGGAAACTTAGAGATTATTTAGTTTAAAAATATTTTTTAACCATGGGTTAAAACCCTGAAGATTAAAGAATTTAAGTAGCTGGATTAAGACTATGTAGCTGCTTTGACAAAAAGGGAGTTCAAGATCCATCCACCGTTCACTCACTCAAGATCCCTGAATCCATCAGAGTTCTTTCCATTTTACTTTACTCTTGCTATTTGTATAACTTTCATAACGGCCATTTTCCATAACTGAAAGAGAGGATTTGCTGGTTTTTTTCCCCTTTGAAGTTTAGAAATTTTTGGAAGACCAGTGAAATTATAGAGACAGTATATGTGAATTTACATAAGGTATTTAAAAGCCTTAGTCTCACAAACAAAATGAAAACTTGTAGTCTAAGAGGATTCAAACTCAATAGGAATCTGTCTACCCATCGCTACTTCATTGGTATTTTTTGGGTTAATTTCAGTTCTAAAGTAGTTTAGTCATTCAAGAAAACTACTTTGAGCCCTCTGTGTGCCAGACATTGTGCAACTAAATGGGCAAATCATTCAAAACAAATCAAAAAGGTGGGAGAAATAACTACAACACAATGAGGATGGGTGGGTAGAGAGGTTCTAGAACCTGAGATTGGCTCATGTTACAGCAATACGAAGATAGTGTGTTAATTTTTCCCCCTTGGGGAAGCGGTCAGTAGGACCACATTCTTAAGGAGGTGTTGAGCTGTCAGACATGTATAAGAGCTGGTCCAGGCATGAAGGCACAGCCACTCGACGCAGACCTAGGGAAGGGACAGGGTGAGGTGGGAGAGCCAGATGGGGACTTATCCCACAGTGTTCCCATAGATGATGGGAGGTACTGGAAGGGTGATTATGTATTTTAGAAAGATGTCAGAGGAGTTTGGAGGACTGATATGAAATAGAAATGATTCCAGGTAGGAAGGCCACTAGAGTGGTAGTTGCAGTTACCCAGATATGAGGTAACACATCTCTGTTTCCAGGTTGGCTTTTTCATGACCTTGGTCACCTTTGGCATCTCATCAAATAATTTAGATGACATCAATGATTCAGTAATCAGATTTCTGGAGGAGGGATTTTTTAATATGTTTGATGCAGAAAGAAAGGGAAGGGATAGATGGGGAAGAGAGATGAGAGGAAAAAGGGGGAGGAGGAGGGAGAAGAGAGACAGGTGAAAGGACTGAGCATGGAAACAGCAGAGCATATATACCTGGAACAGTGATTGGAAACTACAAGATGAAATTGAATAAAGTGTACACGTTCAGGATAAGGGAAACTTGATTTAACCACAGTTCATGGGAAACTGACCTAGGGATTTTAGTTGACAGCAAGTTCTTTATGTGATTGCCAAGGTGGCTAGTGCAAACTTGGGGTACATCAATGAAAGTGACCTGTCATAGCACAGTAGTACTGTCCATCTGTATTCTTCAGTGATCAGATTACATCTGGGTCTCATATTTTAATTGGGGCTTTAGACAAATTAGACATGTCCAGAGAGTCCACCTTCCTATCTGCCCTGCTTTCCTGAACTTTCTAAGTTTTTATAAACTTCTCTTTCTTAATAGACACTGATCCATTTGTGGACTCTTTTACACACTCTCTGGTGCCTACAACTCCCAGATCAGTCTGTCTTCTCATTATCAGATTGTCATTTTTCCAAAGCAGTTAAAAAGCTGAAGCTTGGTTTTACACAGGGAACTCTAATGTTATCATCTGTTTCTGAATAATGATTCTACCATAAAGGAAAAGAGGAGAAAGAGATCATTAACCAAACGAGGTAGTTCACAAAAGAAACTCCATATGCATCTCATGTCTTAGGAAGAAGACCGTTCAAATGCCCACCATTCTACAAGACACTAACATATCCAGAAAAGGACTGTGGCAATTGTCGAATCCCCTAAACATGGTACAGTGAATGTGGCATTATGCCAGTCTGAGAAGTTGATAAGGATGATCTCAGTGACAGCTTTCTTTAGTAGTGCTTAGGAAAGGTAGATTCCTTATCTTAGTCGTTTTCTTATCTCTTTCCACTACTGCCCAGTATCAGTACATACCCTGTGCCTCAGTACATCATTTTTGAATGTTCTGCCGTTTTCTATGTTTTATTAAAATATCAGCAACTATCACAGTGTTACTTGAAATAGCCAATCTTCAAACCATGAATCAGCCACAGCCTATAAAGGGGTTGTACACTTCCTGGTGCAAGTGTCCACTGAACTAGCCAGCTGCTGTGGTGGCGCCCATTTTAACTGTGGAACTGTGGTGTGAGCCAGATGTCTACGTCCCAGCAGCACTAGTCAGAGCACACGTGGAGTAGATCATGTTTATACTAAAGGCTCTTTTCACTCTGCCTGATGTTGCCATTCTTACATATGTCTGGAAAAAGTATGCTAGTAACAAACTAGGAATCATGGCAACTGAGGTAAAATCACTGGTTGCTGTTGGAATCTTGTGAAAGCAGCCTCTACCCCTGAAAGGCTGATTCTGAGGGGATCTCGTGGCTAAGGAGTTGAGTTCCTAGAGTACTTTATTCTAGGACATATGGGTGGACTCGAAAAAAGAAGTAAGGAAATCCAGATCCAGCTGGCAACTGGAAGCTTGACCCATCTCAGAGGCCTGCACAGGCCTGTCTGTGCCTGCCTGCTCCCAGCGCCCTCACTTGACTGGGGTATTTAGCACTGAGGACAGGAAAAAATTGGTTCTCCCTCTTATTTATCCTATTTTTTGTCCCAAGAAGACTCTATATCTCCACCTTTTTACTACTGAAGAATTCTTCATTCTGTCTTCCAAAAGTGATATGCTTTTTAATTGAGATATAATTTCCATCAAAATGTATAGAAAATAGTTAAAGGATGCAGATTGGTGAGTTTTGGGAAATGTGTGACTATTATTCCAGCTGATGTTAAAAAAAAAATTTTCCCTCACCATTGTGTATCTATCTGTCTATCAATGTTGCCTCTGCCGCTGTTTGCCAGGCCCTGATTTGGCTCACAAAGCAGAACACTTCATTTATTCAGCTCATCATGGCATATAAAACAACTCCTTCCCACAGTTAATTACCTAAGCAAGTCTTAGTTACTAAAAATAATTAAGCCTAATGTTAAGGAATACTGCATAAAATAATAGTATCTTTGTAAGTTTTGTTTAATACATTGGTTTATTTCTAGTTAGTACATTGGCATTAATTATAAATACAGTTTTGAGCCAGTAAACAATTTAACTAGCATATAAAATTTTCATTTTTTTCTTACTAACCTGTAAAAAAATACAGGTTAGTAGTATGAGTAATCACTACCATGGTAATAGTAGTTCCTTGCTTTTTTGGTTAGTTCCCTATCTAAGTTTTAATAAATGGAGCCCAGCAAACACACTAGTAGCTATGTGTGATTTCCATTTTACAAGTGCTGATTCAACATATTCTTAAACAAGGTCCCTATCAATTTTTATGGTACCACTGACCAAATATTAGTCTTACCAATGAAGTTCATGTTCAGGAAATTTCACAGCTTTTCATAGTTTACAAGACACTTTTTTATACCAAGTACTTGAACTTTAAAATAACTCTGAGATTGGCATCTTAGGGAATGCAGACTAGTAGTTTAAGTTTTCACCCTGTGTCTTGCTTTACACAGTTACCATAAAGTTTTTCTTATCTAAATATCTTTAGTCTGGTATAATTACTTTGTCACATTCATTTTTGTTGTTGTTGTTATATTTGATTGTGTGTTGAAGATGAGCATGTAAATCATCTGTTTTCTCACCTTGCAATTTGTAAGGTTCTTAATGGCTGGATGATGCCTGAGTCACCTTGGTTACTTATTAGAATCTAGCTTGATGCTTTGTACATAGTAGGAATTGAATAAAGATTCACTGGATAAATGAGAATTAGCATTGGTACTGTTATGTTGGTTTCATTATTCAGCAATAAATACAAAAGGAGAATGTCTACTAGCAACTAAATATACAATCTTATTGAACTTCTTTTGTGTGTTAGCTTTATTTCACATATGTTGTTTTGCGTGGACACTTTTGGTACTTGACTGTTTACCAATGTACCTTAACCAAACATGGAAGTTAACGTGTATATTTCTAATCCAATTTCTTATAAGAGAATTATCTGTTATCTGTGGGCAGAATATAACCAGAACAGATGCAAAACTTTTTCAAATTATTGGAAAAACACTTTAGTGAAATTTTCTTAGATATATTCATTTATTTATGGATTTTAGTCGTGAACCAATGTCCTGGACATTTCATGAGTGAATCTAAACCCCGTGGCAAAATGTGTTTATGTATTTTCAAAAGCCAGGATTATTTTTTACGTAACAAAAGTCAGCCTTTAGATCTTAAATTATAGCTGTCTGTGTATATGTCAACATTTTATTAGAAAGTATCTGAAGTTTTGTTTTTTTGTACATGATAGTCCCGGGAAACCAAAACATGAGTGGTTTCTCCAGAAAGATTCCGAAGGAGACACACCTTCACTTATCAACTGGCCTTCCAGGTATAACCCAAGTTGAAACTTCTGGCTTATGTTTAGCAAGCGCTTGTACTTCCCCTGCTGACACACTTCACTGTTCCACCAGTCACCCAATGCTAACTTTCTTCTGTTCTCTTTAATGACAATGTGTTTGAAAACCATGTGTTCAAAATAGGCTGTTGGAAGTTAGTTTCTAATCATTTCTTTTCTTCTATAATTGCCCTAATCCCTGCTAATAGTATCTCACCTATCACCCTTTATTTCCTCTTTTTGATAATCCTTACTTCACCTCCTGCTTTTCTCCTTTCTCACCAACTCAAGTGCTGCCAGTGGGGGGTCAGGAGGACCTAAGCCCTCTTTTGGTTGCTCTTGAGTCTGACTAACCCATCTTGTCAGCACTCCACACCCCCTCGACCCTGCTCTTCCAGCTGCTTTGTTTTCCTGTCTCTTTGTTTTTAAACCAGAAGTTAATTTTCAACAGTGGATTTAGGGCATGTGGTTTTAAAAGTAGACAAAACCCCCTGTCATTTCATTTTTAAGGTTGGGGGCAGGGAGAGGCGGAAGGACTAAGAATGAGTAAGTCATTGGCAGGACAAAGCATTCATATATTGAGTTTCTAACAGTCACTTTGTTCTCCACTGAGGACAGCATTGTCTCTGATTAGAAAGACACATTCTACAGGACAACTTGAACCACTTTTCAGTCCTCTTTTGATTAACAAAGCTTATAAATATGAAAATTTCCAACACTGACTCGTCTGTAGGGAAAATAACTCAAGATGTTTTTTTTTCCTTGACTCGCTCATGGAAACTACCCTTTATATATCTTTGATTTTTTTCTTTAATGAAATATACATAGATATCCTGTAGCTTATGTTGATAAACATGTAGAAGTTTATATAAAATTTAGCACACTGTCTTTTTTTTTCCAGGCTGTATTTGTCATTTAAGGAAATACTGTTTTCAAAATCTATGTGTATATATATATATATGTATATATATATATATAACTATATATAAATATGTAAAAAATAATTTTATATACATATATGTATAAAATTACTTCTGCCGATTAATTTTAAATAAAGGTTTAACATTTCCCAAGAAATAATTTTTTTCTGCTCCAAAAGCATTATTTACTTTGTGGAGATAAACCCCAATCAATAATATATTCTTCATTTTTTCTTTTCTATCTATGTAGTTCAAAAAAAGTAAAAATAAGAACATTAGAAAAAGTTACTCTTTGCTAAGCCCTAAGTTATATGTTTGGCAAATATTACATTACATTTTGTAAGGATAGAGCAATGTAGGCAGGTGAGATGCTGGAGATCACACAGCTCTGACCAAGCCAGACTTTGTTTTTTTTTTTTGTTTTTTTTTTTTAAAGATTTATTTATTTATGCATACAAGCACTGGGGTACAGGCCAGAAGTGTGGGGGGGTGAGAGGATTCACCAGAGACAGAGCGG